>ML788830.1:6611-18291 GCA_009831015.1 Picea engelmannii
TTTCATATAATAGACTACTCTTAAGTCTATTATGGTAATATTTTTGTTTTTACACAAGAAAGGGGTTTATATATTAAAACCAGTGGTATAACCAGTGTAGAGAAAACTTACATAATTCAGCCCTGCGATCAGTGCGAGAGCTTGGAGATTAAAAAAGGGGTTGCCATGATATAAAGTCCTAGAATTCCCATAATAACCAAGAATCCAAATATAACTAAACTCAGAATAAGAACTGGCTTACAACGCGATTGTCTAAGTTGAATGAGGGCCTATACTCCAACTTACAAAGAAGAGAAACAGATATCCAAAAAGAACTAATTCCAAGAAAGAGGAATTCAGGATTAAACCTTCTGACCTGGGATGGAGGAGCTTGCACTCGTGGTTTCCTTCCCCCCTGCGTCTGTCTGGCAACTCTATCCTCCAGCTTGAATTTCCAACTTTTCAATTCGTGGTTCTAGATCACCAATTTTACTGTTAGCTTGCTGAGTTGTGTAGGTAAGAGCTTCTACCGCTTCCTCCCTTAGCTGGATTAGATCTTCCTCCATCATTTTGAACCTCCAACCTCCTTCCCCATCAAGACAGAGCAGAAATCATCTATGCGCGCTAAGCATGCGTTGCAGCCTATGAATTTTGAGTTCCAGGGAGGGCGAGGGATTAGGGGGGGTGGCTGAGTTGGAACTAGACTCCATTGCGAGAGTGATGGAAAAAGACTAGGAGGAAGGCATGGCTGAGGTAAATGGGTAGAGACTAACTGGGGGAAATACTGGGAGCTCAAGCTAGGCAAGAAACCAGATAGAATTGGGAAGGCAAGATGAGTAGGAGCAGTTCGTCACCTTCCTAAATTTAATGGGATCTCGTGCGTCTGCTGCCATGGGAGGAGGGGGGGCTCGCGTGAGTGCCATGTGGGAGGGATAAGATATTTGTGCGTAGGTGCAGGAGGGACACAAGGCGAAGGATAGGGAGGGGGAGGGGAGGGGATGCAAACAATGCAGATAAGTATCGTCACACAAGAGAAGGGGCAGACAAGGGAGGCGGAGGAGGGCTTCCATGAGTATGACATCAGGAGGGAGGCGGAGGAGGGCTACCACGATTATGACGTTGGCAGGGAGGCGGAGGAGGGTTGCTCAAGTGGGTGGTGGATTTCGCAGCTTGGTCGGATTTGGCATTGAGATGATGGAGCACATGAAAGAAGTCATTTTTTTGGAAGGAGCGGGAAAGCCGCATGATTTTCTTGAGAATGTGGCACAGATTCATTTGAGTAGGAAAGGTTTTGGTGACCATAGCTTGGATTAAAATCCGGGAGTCACCGATCTCTGTTATTTCTTTGATTTCTAGCTTCTGGTCTTGGATAAGTCCTTGCCAAAGGCTTAGAGCTTCTGCTATATTATTGGATTTGACTCCAAGCCCCCAAGAGTAGTCTCATTCTTGTAGTTCACTATATTTCATGATCCTTAGTGAGAAGAGGGGGGTATTTGAGTTCTAGAGCAAGGCTATGGATTCAATCTTTATCAAGGGAGTTGAGAGAAAGGGAGTTGGTGCAAGGCCAAAGGTAGGAGAGGCAGTATCCCAGTAGGGTTTTGGCTTTGGCAGAAATGATGTCGGGTGAAGTGGTCAGATTTCTGAAGATTCTGGAGTTTCTTTTGAGCCAAATTTTCCAAAGGATGAATTTAGGGAGGGACATCCAACAACACTTGATTTGAGGGTTGGCCTTGAGAGAGAAAGGACAAAGGGTGGACCAGGTTTTTAGCAGAGTGGGTATGTCAGGAAGGATTTTGCCAGAAGGGATCCCTCGTGGCAGGGAATGCCGCCAGACCTCTTTTGCAAAGGGGAAATTGAGGAGCAGATGGTCAACAGATTCTTCATGGATTTGATAGAGAGGGCATCAGATTCTAGGTTTAGCGGCTCAGAGCAGTCCTAGCGCTTCTACTTCATTAATTATCTGTTAAATTATTAGTAATGGAGCACATATCAATTAAAAACTTATTATGGTAATCTTAATATTAAAATGGTAATATTAATATTAATATCAAAATTGCAGCCTAAAATGATTTTTTTTTTTTTAAATAAATATTGGTCGTCGCAATTGCGACGCAAACCTTAATTGTTGTGACAGTTTTGTTGTATAAACAACAAAAAGACGTCATCACCTATGTGACGACAACTTCAATTGTTGTGATAGTTGTGTTATATAAAAATGAAAAGTTTTCATTGCCTGTGCGACGACAACTTCAATTGTTGCGACAGTTGTGCTATATAAAAACGAAAAGTTGTCGTCACACATGCGACGACAACTTCAATTGTTGCGACAATTTTGTTATATACAAATGAAAAGTTCTTATCGCACATGTGATGATAACTTCAATTGTTGAGACAATTTTTCTATATAAAAATGAAAAGTTGTCATCGCACGTGCGACGACAACTTCAATTGATGCAACAGTTTTGTTATATAAACAACAAAAAGTTGTCGTCCCACACACGATGATAGCTTCAATTGATGCGACGGTTTTGCTATGTAAACAACGAAAAGTTTTCATCGCTAGTGTGACGACCGATTGAATTATTGCGACAGTTTTGTTATATAAACCATGAAAGTTGTTGTCACAATGGGTGTCGCAATTGGGACAAAATGTTGGTTTCACATAGTTTTCCTATATTGTCGTATTGGCAACGATATTTCTTTTTTTGTCACAATTGCCTATGTTTTCGCTCTTGCGACGTTTTTTCAAGTTCGTCGCAATTGCCACGTGAGATAAAATGATGTTTCAAAGACTCCTGATTTGTCACAATGTCAACGACATAACGTCGCAAGAGCGTCGAAACAACCGTTGCAAAATGACCCAAATATGCTAGTGTGGCCCCCTTTCCTCGTGGTCAAACCAACTAAGATCCAATGGTTTTGATATGTATGGATTTTTTTCAGAAAATCAATGACTCCCATGTTAATTCATCATTGTCATCTCATTGCTACAACATTCTCATCAAAATTGTTGATGACTTTTCTTATGACAAAACTAAGTTTGACGTCAACGACCCAAATTCTACCCTTCTAGCCTCCATCCAATCAATGACTTCTGTACTCTCAAGTATCCATTCATCAAATGGATCTTGTAGATCCAATAGTGAGGATGGATCCTCCGACTAATCTGAGGTTTGTTTCCTCTTTTCATCATCGTTGAAATTCCTCACTCTAACTCTTGATCACTTTCAAGGTCCTTACTCCCAACGAATGACTCAGATACACTTATCGCAACAAATAAACAAATAAGATTCATTATGACTCATTAAACAGTTCTCTGTCAGGAAAATAGTATGATTTGAGACTTAGTCAATTATGAGTTCTAGCAGGCCAACAACCTGAGGTTTTTCATATCCTCAAGGGTTCATAAACCTCTCTAAGACCCTCATGGTCCTTTTGAATTCATCGTAAGTGAATTTATTTCATATCTTGAAAATTTTCCAATTAAGAATAGGAGGTTCTAATAGGACTTGGGTCTTCCTGCTCTACCCATAACTTCATAGAGACCAAGATGCTCTCATCATCTACCAAATTAATTTTTTATCCATATATTGCAAAATTTCCTCTAAGGCTACAAGACTTTCAAGGATACATGTCATCCTGATAGACTTAACTTCATGAGTTAAAAATTTTATGCAGTGAAGTCTATTGGAATATTCACTGATACTAAGAGTGGGGGTGAATCAGTATTGAGTACTTTTTACAATTTTTAAACTTAAGCAAATCATGTAAACATTAACCATTAACAATTTGATTCATCATCACAAAAAACCATGCACAGAACATAATGAGTTCTATGTGGAAACCAAAACTGGAGAAAACCATGGAATTATTTTCTTATATCATGTTAATATCACATTCATAGGAAGCACAAACTAGAAAGAGTCACAAACCTTGATTTACAGGCACCAAACCAAAGGAATATCCAACTCCCTGATTTACTAGAACTGACTGGAAGGAGGCACCAACCCCCTGGATTTACCAACTCCAAATGGAAGGAAGAACCTACTCCCTAAAACATAGGCACCAACCTGCTGAATGAAGAAAACAATATTCTAAACTGAGCACCAACTCAATCACATATCACCAATCGAGGATATTCATACATGGAGTACTTCTGAATTCATATGCATCCTTCATTCCATAGATAATCCTTCAAACCTGAGAAAGCCTCATAGCATCATTCCAAGAATGTAATCACTGAAGATAACATCCATTCATGACAACATCCATTAATGGAAACATCCACTCATGGAAACATCACAAATTCATAGCAGAGCATATGGAACCATCACAACGTCATAGTAACATCACAAAAACATCAACAACGTCATAGTAACATCACAAAAACATCACAATATCATAGCAAAGCATACAACAACATCACGACAACATCACAACTTCATATAAATCATATGAAAACATCACAGCCTCATGAAAACATCATGGAAACATCACAACTTCATAGCATAGCATATGGTAGCATCACAACCTCACAGCAGTGCATACATCAACCTCACAACCTTACAACAACATCACAACCTTATAACATACCTTGAGAATAAGAAATACCTTAAGAGAATCCCTTAGACTTATATTGCACACTAGAAAGACACCCCAATGCCTTGAGCACACCTCAGACTTGATATCTTTGTTGGTTACACTAAAAATGTGAAATTTTATCATGTATTTGTAGTAATTATGTCCCCAAAAATTAGTTGAGCTTACCTCAATTTTTTGGCTGGGTTATCTAACGAAAAAAATCATATCTCCTCATTCTTAGGGATTTAGATGGACTTCCATATATCATTGGAAAGGTCTCGGAATAAGATTTCAAACCATGTAACTAGTTCTTGCATTTGAGTTATTTATGTAGGGTAAAATTCTCTCAAAGATATGGTATCCAAATTGACCAAAAATAATGCTTTCAACAATCTCAATATTGCAATCTTTATCTTGGACATCTGTAGTCTTATTCACTTGAATTTAGGGGATTATTAACTTGGTTTTAAGGCTTCTTCAAGGCTCCTTCAAGGATCCATTTGTATACAAATCAAATTGGGCATGTTGAAACAACTGCATGTTATCTCATCTCATGAGGACCATGCTTAAAAGCTACACCATAAGGGAACCACTTTGGAGTTATGTACATTTATGTCAAGGCACTTCAAGGCTTCTTCAAGTGGAAAAATCATTACTACTTCAGGGTATTCTTCAATTTTCTTTGACATTGTCTTGTCCTCATGGATTGAATACTACAAGATGGCTTATCAAGGTTTCATCAACATGTTTTCAAGGCTTATTCTCTTAGCTTCATGGCTTCAAGGCTTCTTTACTTAGCTTCATGTATTCAAGGATTCTAAGGCTGATGAACTCTTCTCAAACTTCAAGTTTGCAGAATATTTTCTTTTCACATTGTTATTGGATAAATCGATAGGTGCGGACACTAACTGATCTCCCTAGATCCACCTAGATCTAGAACAAAACACACCAGAACATGTCGCTTTCCTTAAGTTTTAAATATTGAATTTACTAACTAAAGAGGGATAGGTGACATACCATTTAAATGTTGATTCCTCTCTCCATCGTCATCCTAGCTCCGTTCCAACACTCATACAATGATGATCCTTCAAAAGAATGCAACCAACCAAATTCATAGTAATAGCATAAACTCAATATAAACCTATGTATGTGATCAAGGAATCATATAATAAAACACAACAACCTTTATAGGAAAGAATCATATTACTGTATCATATTAAATGTGAAAGAGAGATTACAACCATGGCCTTGATGTCATAAGGTCCCTTCCAATTGTCCTTCATTCCCCACACACTTCCACTCCAAGGATTCTAAGATCATAGATCTGATAATATTCACAATCTGTCTTGACAAAGTGACTCATCTAGCCAAGCTAACAATCTCCAAAGCTCAATCCAATCCAAGCTAATCCAAAAAAAGCTAACTTTCTCCATGAGAGCTCCTCTCCTTTTATAAGTTGAAGAGGATAAGGTGAGGAGGTTAGGATGATCCCACTAAATCATGAAAGCGAGTAAAATCCAAACCATTCAGATGCCACCTCACCATGGAAGTTTCTCCTTCTAGAAGCATCAAGAAGATGTTAGTTTTTCCCATGTATGAGCATTTTTGCACCCTACCTATGTAGCAACTTGCGAACACTTTGCGACCTAGCTATGGTGCAACCTATGAAAACTAGGCATTTTCACACCCTAGCTATAGTGCAGCATGCAAAAATCCTCTTTAATAGGGCTTTTAAAAATGGAAATGCAACTTCTTTTCTCAGGAAAAGTTCTTCTCCCTTCTCTCTTCAGGAACTCAGGCTACTGACCCCTCTGAAGGGAAAAAATAGGTTTACATCATTAATGGTCATAGGGATGACAAAAATAATGTGTAACAGAGAGCCCTCCAAAGTATGAAGTTAGAACAGAGTGATAGTTGAAATACTTTGTCAAGTGTGTGTAGGGAACAAGGAATAGTTAGTTAGAAACCTGCCAACAAACAAGGAAATACAGTACAATAATATATCATCACTAAGGTAGGCATTCCCATACTCAGAATACAAATGACTCAGAGCATGAATGCCGACATGCGAAGATCCATGTCAAGTAAGACAAGTCATGGCCACCAAACATACACTGTGGATCCATGCTAATGTGACTCAAATCTAAACATAGCCACCAAAAATACACTATGGATCCATGTGTTAAAGACTCAAATTTGAACATAGCCACCAGACATATAATGTGGATCTATGTAATGATACACTGAATATACTCCAACGCAACCTGAATCTATCAGAAAATATCCAGAGTCTTCATCTCCACCACTCTATAGTACGAATCTAACCATGTGAATACATGTGTCGAAGTCGAACATGGTATAAAGCACTTGATTATCAGTCATTAGTGTATACCGTTAACAAGTGCGAGAGAAATCACCATTAATGTCAATGACTCCCAAGGTACACTAGAACAATCCAATGAATGTGAATTAATGAGATGAAGTCAAACACTCGGTGGAATCTTCTGATCAGGGGTCCATGATGAAAACCCATTTTTGAAAGTGAGGAAACCTGCCATTGAGGCATGCAAGTTCCAAGGTACCAATTGGTTTCTAAGTCTAATTCATGGATAACGAGTTGAAGTCGATAGGAAAAGACTCGTCATAGGAGGGCCTTAATGTATCCCCCATCAATGACACAAAATGGGTGACAAGTTTTGAGGTAGATCAGAGTAACAAGTGATTTAGGACTTACTCAGGGATGGCCGATGCAATAGAAGGATTAAAGACTATAGAAATGGATGACGCAATATAAGTCTTTCCGGGTTGAACTTCATTTTGAACATATTGACGACACGACAACTGTCTTGGAAGCACTGAATCAACAACAGGGATCACAGACCAATTTGTAATCTTATAAAGGAGTATGATCAAGAGACAAGCGGATTTTCCAACCTAGACACAAGGCGAGTGAAAGGGTGTCATGTTCAAAAGCAACTCTTCCATGGAATACAGGTTTAGACACATTTCTTTCCCAAATTTTCCCCTTCCATTTCTGGCGAGTACCTCTTTATTTTTACACAAGCTTAAGGAGGATAACATATGCTTGAAATGTAAGCTCATCCTTCAGATGAGTCCCTTGGAGTATGTTTAATGATTCCTAGGAAGGAGTGGTTTGGTCCCACATGGGCCTTTCAATGTTTTGTTTATGAGTCCAAAGAAAGAAAACTCAGGAGTTTTTCATGTTTATAGATTCTAAAAAAAACTTAAAGAGAACTCTCTCAATTCCTTTTTCATAAAGTAGTCTGATGATACCGAAAAAGAGATAAACTATCGCTCAACAAATGTTTTCTTCAAATACTTTAACGAGCATGAAAAGAACAAGATCACTCGGCAATCTTTTCATGTTTAGAGAGTCTAAAAAGAGCTTAAAGGGAACTCCAGGGGGTTCCTTTTTCATATAACCTTTATGAGTTCAAAAAAGTGATAAAAGTATACTCAATTACATTCTCATTTATTTACGAGCACGAGAAAGAAAAAAACTAAGCTCGGTAACTTATTCTCATGTATTTACGAGCATGAGAAAGAACAAAGACTAAGCTCGGGATTGTTTTCATTTTTACACAAGATTAAAAACTAAACAAAACTATGCTTGGGCCTGGTTTCATTTTTACACAAGATTGAACCAGAGAAAACTATGCTTGAGGTAGGTGGTTTCATTTTTACACAAGCTTGAACCAGAGGAAACTATGCTTGAGGTAGGTGGTTTCATTTTTACACAAGCTTGAACCATAGAAAACTATGCTTGAACTTCCCAACACATAACAAAGGTATGGTCGATACTTTAGCCCTGAGCTTAAGAAGCTAGAAGCTAAACTTCAGTAGGAATTACAGAGGCTGAAAGAAATGCCCCCCAAGCTTCGTTTCGTCCAACTGCAAAGGTGGAGGAAAGGAAGCTTCAAACACTAGACGAAGGACTTGACTCAACTGAGAGAGGGAAGTTTGTTTCATTTTTTAATGAGCTTGACACAGGATAAGAACTATACTTATAACCTCTGTTTCATTTTTTAATGAGGTAGCCACAGTGACAAAAAAACTATCCTCGTAACCTCTGTTTCATTTTTTAACGAGGTTTCCACAGAGACAAAAAAAACTATCCTCATAAGTGGTTTCATTTTTTAACGAGCTTGAAATTAGAAAAGTATGCTCAAAGACCTTTGTTTCATTTTTTAATGAGGTTGCCTCAGAGACGCAAAAAAATATCCTCGGAATCTCTTCCTGATCATGGATTCCAAGAGGAAAATGCTCCGGAAGGACACCATGTCAAGGGACAAAACTCGATCATGGCTTCCAAGAGATCTTCACTAGACGGAAGGAACACGGTCTTGAAGGAACACATGTCGAGGGTGGCGACATGGGTAAGGAGATCGAGCTCTAAAGACCCTATCGAAGAGATCACCATGTCAACTACTGGATCTAAGTCATCATAAGTTGAATCCATGGGCGACAACGCCACATAATTGACCTGTGGTGGGGGCGATATCGTCTGCATATAAGAACCATTTAGGGAGGCAATCCAATCGGGTTCAATGAATGAAAGTTGATCAATAGTCACAACTTGTCCATCGTGAGGAAAGATATCACACGACAAAGGGTAGACACAATAGATTTCATGGCATAGACATAATCTCGCCCAAGGAGTAAAGCAAAATCCAAGGGGTCTTGGACTACCATGACGTCAATAAAGATAGTTTTTCCTCCCAAAGTTATAGGAAATTGAGGAAGGGTCCCTAAAGGTTGACTAGTTCTTCTGTTAAAAGCTAATAGATTTTGCGTAACCGGCACAAGCTGAGGAAAACCCAAAGCTTGCCAAGAAAAAGAGGACAAAATACTAACAGACGCACCTTCATCTATCAATGTCTGAGGAACATCTCGACCACAAACTTGTACTGCAATATGGAAAGGAATCTGAGAGGGAAGACGAGGTCCAGTTAGTACACCCCAATCAAAATGGATGGCCTCATTATTTGGAGGGGGTTCCACGGGAGAAGGAGGAATACCCACCGACATGGTAGATTTTGTATCAATGAGAAAAACATGGGCAATATCGGGTTTAMTCTCTAGCGGGAGAGTAGGATCGACCRATGGAGAGATCAGATCAACCACTTGGGTTTCACTCTCTAACAGTAGAGTGGGATCGACCGAAGATGGGATCGGATCGACCACTTTGACAACTAGTTCAATTAAGGATGTGACCAGATTGACAACATGATCAATCRGATTGACCGGCGATGGGTCTAGAGTGATCATTCCATCAACTACAGGAGGGTTGAGAGAAAACTTATGATAAGMARCTRGAAGTTGAGGTTGTGAAATAGTCATGTCTTCCAGTAATTTCGAGGCTTTTTCCATAYGAGGGAAAAGGTGAGTTAGATKATTCCCTTTGCATAACATACACAGGAACTTGACTCTACTTTTCTTCTTCCCAACGGTATCATGACTAGTTGATGGGAGGTCATCAGCATGTTGTTCAGAGGCTGACGACATGGGTTGGTCAAGGTGTGTAGACCATACCTCTATAACCTTGGATAGACCAGGGCAATCCTTAAGAAGATGGCTACCCTTACAAATCCTGCAAGGGTACTTGGGCTTACGAGTTGTTTGGGTGATCTTGACATCATCAACACTCCCAACACGATTAACAGTAACTAGTTGTTTTCCAACATGTTTGACAGTGGTTGGAGGTTTTGACCCTTTTTTATATTTCTTCTTCTTAATATTCCTTTTCTTCTTCTTATTATTCACTGGGTTACTAGGTTCAGAGCTTTCACTCGACGAAGAAGATGAAACGGAAGGCGACCTTGCAAGAGAAGAAGGCGAAGAAGACCTTACTGGTGAAGAAGGTGAAGGATCAACATGAGGTTGATTCTCTTGGGGGGATGTGCTTGTGACTGAAGCACGAACTGCATTCGGTATCACCTGAGTGGAAAACAACCATACCGATAATCCAATTGTGAGACCTGGAAGGCTCAAAGTAGAAATATGAGGAGGACCAATGTTTCCATAAGAAGGAAAAACAAAAAGTTCCCCTAGAAAAGGAGTTCCTTCATTGGTCATTCTGGGAACTGACGTCATAAAAATAAAGATCCAATATAGATTCCACTAGGGAAAACAAACAACACACGTTAAAATTCTAGTAAGAAAACAAACAAACAAAACCTTCTCACAATGAGCACACTAGTTGGTGGTGAAATCAAACGTCGCGGGAACAAAGTAAGAAGGGGATGAGATAGAGAGGGTGGAAAAGTTACGTTGATGACCTGCTTAATGGACTTATGCCTTGGTGCAATCTCCCACACATAATTGTGGGTATACCCTCCAAGGAGCCCAAGTGAGTTCGGCCAACATCGATCCTAGGTACCGTGAAGACTTGCCCCTCCACAGTCACCTCGTGTAAAGAACCTAGAGAGATAAACCACTAAGGTTACCAATTACTACAATGATGCCTGGGGAAACAGTCGATAGTCCAATCCACACACAAAGGCAGGATATCTAGCCCGAAATAAACTTGAAAGGCTTCCACTCATAATTGTGGGTATACCTTCAAGTGACCCCCATAATACGCGCAATCTCTACACCAAGACCAACAAAGCAGGGTGAGTAACTCTGCCAATCTTAATGCGACCTCATGATTGACCCTTGTGTGAGAAGGGCTTCCCAGGACAAAATGTAGTAAGTGGATTTAACTCTCCCTATCACAAGATACTATGTTTGTTTGTAGCTTTGGAAAGTTATCTTTCACACCTATTCCAAAGCCTTACAACTAATCTAATGCAGGTTTGGTACCATAAAATATAAAAATGTCTAATCAATTTTTATAAGCGCTTTATTTTTAAGGTTGTTGTTACTCAAAAGGGAGATGGCGTGGACAATGTGGTGTTTTGACTGACTCAAAATTTATGCAAAGAGATGAAGATGCAATCTTTTCATTTCGATGAGAGCTATGCTATGAGAATGAGAAAACATTTATCATTCCCGAATGCACAATGTCCCAACATTTTAAAAGAACTCATCAATATCAATATCTTTAAGAAATGAGAAAAATAGGTTGTACACCAATACATGATTCATGCCCCCCCCC
>ML788830.1:18341-32226 GCA_009831015.1 Picea engelmannii
CAAATGCAAGGATGCCCCCAATCTAATATAAAGCAAGAAATTAAATCTTTTTGTTTCAAAAATTTCACTAAAAGAAATAATGAACTTTCTTAAAACAAAGAAACCCAAACTAAAAGTTTTCTTTTAAAGCGAACTATTTAGAACAAATCTGATCTTTCCCTAAACAATTCTAAAGAAAACACATGCTTTGTAATTGAAAGACACTCAAAGCAAGAGATTGATCCTTGAAAACCAAACAAAGCAAAGATGGCTAAAATCAACTCAAAGAATGTCAAGCAGATTGTAAACAGATCAATATAGGCTCCAAAAGTTCAATCCAGTTGATCAAAGCAAAACTGGGCATCAAAAGATAACAAGACCCAATCCAAAAAAAATTTACAAACAAGTTCGCAAGCCAGTAGTATATTACAGTGCGAAAATCAACAATTTTTGCAGGCTAGCAATGGGTAGGGTGCGAAAATGTTGCACTAGTTTAAACAATGAGGTGCGAAAATCAAAGGTGGGAACGTCTGTAAACAAAAGGAATTTGGAAAAAGGACAAAGAGTATAAGTGAACTTTCAGATCCAGAGAGTCTGGATGGATCTCCCACAGAATCAGAAACCAGAAAACAAGTAATCAAAGCAAGGGAAACTAGACTAACTAGGAAACAATTTGTTCCCCAGTGGAGTCGCCAATTTTTTTATTGGATAAATAGGTAGGTGTGGACACTAACTAATCTCCCTAGATCCACCTAGATCTAGAACAAAACACACAAGAACACGACGCTTTCCTTAAGTTTTAAATATTGAATTTACTAACTAAAGAGGGATAGGTGACATATCGTTTAAACGTTGCTTCCTCTAGCCATCGTCATCCTAGATCCATTCCAACACTCATACAATGATGATCCTACAAAAGAACGCAACCAACCAAAGTGATAGTAATAGCATAAACTCAATATAAACCTATGTACGTGATCAAGAAATCATACAATAAAACACAACAAGTTTTATAGGAAAGAATCATATTATTGTATCATATTAAATGTGAAAGAGAGATTACAACCATGGCCTTGATGTCGTAAGGTCCCTTCCAACTGTCCTTCATTCCCCACACACTTCCACTCCAAGGATTTTGAGAGCATAGATCTAATAATATTCACAATCTATCTTGACAAAGTGGCTCATCTAGCCAAGCTAACAATCTCCAATGCTCAATCCAATCCAAGATAATCCAAAAAAATATAACTTTCTCCATGAGATCTCCTCTCCTTTTATAAGTTGAAGAGGATAAGGTGAGGAGGTTAGGATGATCCCACTAAATCATGAAAGTGAGTAATATCCAAACCATTTGGATGCCACCTCACCATGGAAGTTTCTCCTTCTAGAAGCATCGAGAAGATGCTCGTTTTTCCCACGTATGAGCATTTTCGCACCCTACCTATATAGAAACCTGCGAACACTTCATGACCTAGCTATGGTGCAGCCTGAGAAAACTAGGCATTTTTTCACCCTAGCTATAGTGCAACATGCAAAAATCCTCTTTAATAGGGTTTTTACAAAGGGAAATGCAACTTCTTTTCTCAGGAAAAGTTCTTCTCCCTTCTTTCTTTAGGAACTCAGACTACTGACCCCTCTGAAGGCAACAGATAGGTTTACATCATTAACGGTCATAGGGATGATGAAAATAATGTGTAACACACTTCTTCTCTTAGAGAAAAAATTTCAAGTTATTTTGCTTGACACATTTCGTCCTTTGTATTAGTGAATATTCTAACAAAGGAAACAAGCGCATTCCACATTACACAGGAATTCAATTCATAATTTACATGAATTCATATTTTCTATTAAGCTAGAAAAAACAAGCATTTACATCATTATTATGCATTAACATTCAAGTTAGAGACTTAACTATTTGGGAAAATATCAACAACCAACTGACTGAGAGAGGATTCCTTTCCTCCCAAACTTAGGCCATACTACAGAGTTCCTTCATACAGTATCCCACTCCCCATGCCAAGCCATGATATAAAAAGGGAATGAATCAATTGGTCTTCAAGTTTAGAAGATCCAGGAAGGTTACTCTCCTTCCTCCGTTGAAAAAAAAAGAAGTTACCCCCTTCCCACTGAGCTCAAATATTCCACAAGTTTATCAAGTAGTTTATCAATTGGATTTCCTATACACAAAGGAGTCCCTTCTCTGCTATACAGTCCCTCAGAGACCTCCCCTTACCAGTGTCAATTTTTATCCAGTAAGTACCAAGTTGTGGCCCTTTATCACTCTAGTCTAGATCTTGATCTTCTTTGTTTCAAGGTTATCATCATCAAATTGGATGAGCTTCCCATTTTCCTCAAAAAAATCTCTCCACTTTCTTCCTCTCTTCAATCTATTCCAATGAACGTCTATGTTCAATACACCCTTAATCATTGAGCTCGTTGCTCACTTAGTCTCATTTAGATTATTCCCTTGTGTGCTCTATGTGCTCTTCTCTTTCCTACACCACTCTCTTGGTGATCGACTATTCTCTCTCCATCTCCCTTTTGCATGTGTGATCCCAGTTCTCTCCTTATCTAGTTGTGTTCTTCCTCCTTTGGCCTCTTCTTCCACCAATCCCTAGGGATTCTCGTGGCTTCCTGTAGATGCACCCTATTGTTTTCAGGTCTGAATTCCTGAAGGGGAAATCTATGGTGTCCTATTTGTCAAGTCGTTCAGTTGACCCTTTTCCTTCTTCAAGTGACCAAACTATCAACGTTTATTAACTTCTTCAACCACCGATATGACTTCCATCACTAGTCACGTGGCTCCATGTTGATCTAGGCATGCTAGCAGGTGTATGCTCATAGTTATAAGTATAGGAAATATTGATAAGCAAGCTTCCTATTTTCTTCACTAAAACATCTCAACTCTGCCTCACATGTCTGCATCATCAATTCCACCCGTGATATCATGGATAGTACTCTCAAGGTTTTTTACCCCCTTAGTCACTTGTCTAGTGTTTCCATTAACCAAAGCATGATTACAAGCTTCATAAACATAATCATATGAAGTCTTAAGAATAATTACAATTATAGGGGGGAATGGGGTGTTTCATTCCCCTCCCCCTTAAAGAAGAGTCTTCTTAGGTTTTTAAAACAACATGTATATGCAATTATTCATGAAACAAAAGTGGGTATGACAATATTATGGCATCTTCCAGCTCCCATGTAGCATCATCTTCTCCAAAGTTCTTCCATTTCACCTTGACCTACACAATGGCTCATTTATGGAGCATTATTTCTCTCCTGTCCAGGATGCATTGAGGTTGTGGTTGGAATTCTCCCTCTAGTTCCACTTGTATCACAATCCAATTAATAACATGATTAGAATAATGAATATACTTCTTTAATAAATACACATGGAACACATTGTGAGCTCTAACAATAGGTGGTAGTGCAAATATGTATGATATTATCCCCACTCTTTCTAGGACTTCGAATGGTCAGCAATAGCGAGGTTCCAAATTAGCACACATTCCCATTCTCACAGAACTTCTCTTGGATTTCACTTGAAGATACACATGACCCCCCCCTTTGAATTCTCTATTAGTTCTTTTTTTGTCTTCATAGCTATTTTATCTATCTTGATCTATCTTCAGATTCTTCCTTATCTTAACCATTGATGGTTACATTTCCTTCAACAAATTTGGTACAAGTTTGATTCTATCCATTTGACTCTCCTAGTTGATTGGAACTCTACACTTTATGCCATATAGAACTTTAAACAGTCTCATCTTCAATGATTCATGATAACCATTGTTGTAGGTGAACTCTACCAGGGGTAGATATTCTTCCCACTACTTGGGATGATGCATAACATGCATCCTCAACATGTTCTCCAACAGTCTTTTCACTCTTTTGGTCTAACCATCTATTTGAGGATGGTAGGACGTACTAAATTCCAATTTTGTTCCCAAGCCTGCAAACAAACTTTTCCAAAAATTTGAGGTGAAATTAGCATCTTTGTCTGAGATTATGGTCTTGGGCAGACCATGCAATCTGAAAATTTCTCTTATAAAAACATTACCAACATCTATGGCCTTAAAAGTAGATTTAATAGGGATGAAATGAGGTTCTTTGCTCAACTTATCTATTACAGCCATGATTGTGTCATGTTTCCTTACTATCTTTGGTATATCGGTAATAAAATCCATGGAGATTGCATCCCATTTCCATTCTAGAATTTTCAAAGTCTGCAATAGCCCAATAGGATGCCTATGCTCAAATTTCACTTGTTGGAACTCTAAACATTTATCAATTTATTTGGCGATGCCTTACTTCATTCCAGGCCAATAATACAACTTCCTTGTTGTTGTTACCATCTTTGATAACCAGGGTGACCTACATAAGGTCTCCTATGGAACTCATCCATAACGATATGCCTCAACTCTGTTGAATTGGGCACATATAGCATGTTGTTATACAATAACAACTCGTCATTTGAAATATGATATCCTTCATTTTTTCTCTCCCTGGGTTCTTGTTGTAACCCTTCTTTTACCTGGGTGAAGAACTCATCTCCTTGCAAGAGGGTTTTAATCCTCTACTTGATGTCAAACTCTCCTACACTTGTTGCTGCTAAATGTATAGTTTGTACATTCTGACTGAGTGCATCTACCACTTTGTTCTATTTTCCTTTGATGTGTTTGATTTCAAAATCAAACTCACTAATCAACGCCATCCACTTGGCATGTCTAGCATTCAACCTTGGTTGGTCAAATAGATACTTCATACCAGAGTGGTCTGTCATAAAAAAAAACCTTCTTCCAAGAAAGTAGCGTCTCCACATCTTCAGTGCATGCACTGTTGATGCAAGCTCTAGATCATGAGTGGCATACTTATGCTCATGCTCATTTAGCTTTCATGATTCATGCAAAAATAATTTTCCCTTATTGAATAAAAACCCCATTGAGTCCTTCTTTGCAAGCATCAATGCAAATCAAGAAATCATTTTTAGGGTAAAAAATCTTCATAACATAGGCATTATTTTTGTTCTAAGACTTTTGCGACCATTGTTTTGATCAGAAAGTTCTTTCGGATTCATCGGCTCTTCATAAACAACTTTTCAAGTATTTATTTACACTTGTTATATCTTTTTTCCTTCTTATCTCATAATATATTTTTCCTAATGATGGACCACACTGGTTTGGTCTGAAACATCGAATATAAAAAACTTATGCGATGAATCTGAAAGAACTTTCTGATCAAAACTTAGGCATTAGTCAAAAGATACTTCAACTGCAGAAAATTGGCCTCACATTCTGGTGACCATAAAAATTTCTTCCCTTTTCTTTTTAATGACGTAATGGGATTACCTATCTTGGAAAATCCTTTTATAAAAATATGGTAATACTCATCCAATCCCATGAAAGATATCACTTCCGTTACATTCTTGGAGGAAGGCCAATCCATGATTTCCTTGATCTTTTCGAGATCCACTGTGGCATTGTCACTCCTTCTATTGAGGTTATGTGGCCTAAATACTAGATTTCCTTTTTAAATAAATCACAGTTACTAAACTTAGCGTACAATTGGTTCTCTCTCAACACTTGTAACACCATCATGAGATGTTTTTCATGCTCTTATCTAGTTTTGGAATACACCAATATGTCATCCATGAACACCAAAAAAAACTTGTCTAGATACGTACTGAGCACACTATTAATCAAGAACATGAAAGTGGTTGGTGCATTTGTAAGTCCAAATGGAAATACTACTAACTCATAGTGCCCATATCTCATCCTAAAGGTTGTCGTGTGGATGTCATCATCCTTGATTTTGACTTGGTGGTATCCAGACCATAAATCAATCTTTGAAAAGACTACATCCCCTTTGATATGATCAAAGAGATCATCAATCCTGGGTAAAGGATACTTTTTTTTTTTGGTCATCTTGTTCAATTTCCTATAATCAATACACAATCTCAAAGTTCCATCCTTATTTTTTACAAAAAAGGTTGGTACTCCCCATGGGGATACACTTGGTCTGACATAACCTTTATCCAACATTTCCTTCAGTTGCACCTTCAGTTCCACCTAATCAGGTGTAATCATCCTGTAGGGTACTTTTGATGTTGGTACCACTCTAGGTATGAGATATATAAAAAAATCAAGATCTCTCTTTGGAGGTAGTCTAGGAACCTCCTCTAGAAATACATCCTTAAATTACCATAGTACAGGGTGATCTTCAACTTTCATATCCTTTCCTTATGTTGAGTTAATCACTTTTATAGCATACAAGGGGAACCCTTTCCAAATAAACTTCTTAAGTTTCAACGTTGATATCTACCTTACTAAAATTGGTTGTCGAATGCCTTGCAAAATTCTTGCATTTCCTTCTTCATCTTTGCATTCTAAAGTTTTCTCATAACAATTCAACTTTTCCTTGTGGAAAACTAACCAATCCATTCCTAGTAACACATCATACGATCCTAGGGGTAGGATATTCAAGGCTTCTCACGTACTCAATCCACTTATCTCAAATGGACAAGCTTCTATGACCTAACCCACTTTTCTCTTAAAACGTGTGGCTAACTAAACCAACCATGATTTTTCATGTTTCTTACTTTGTAAGGAACATGCTTCAACAAATTGAGGTGAGACATAACTAATATTAGATCCAGGTTCAATTAAAATAGAAACATGTTGCATGGAAACTATACCTTCCATCTCCACCACATAAAATTGGAAGTTTGCTTGTTGATTCTCCACAACTGCAAATATCCTTGGCACACTTCTAGCCACATCATTGACTGTAGTTGATTCCTATGAGTTATACACCTTTTTATTGTCATGCTTCCTATGGCAACAATCCATAAACAAGTGTGGTTCTCCACAACCTAAACACTATAGAGGTCCTTTCTTAGGATCCTTTGTTCTTTCCCTTACCTACTCTTCTGGTTTATTTCCACTTTCAAATGGAAAATTATGTTGATGCACACTTCTAGCTTGGTTGACCAAATCATGCACCTGAATTATTATATGGAAAGGACTTGGATCCCTTCTTCTGGAGTCCACCCTTATCCTTTCTTCTCCATTCCTTAGAAGGATCTTGCTTATGTCTAGATTGATAATAATAGCACTTGGCCTTCCTTATAATGTCCTCCAATGTCTTTGGATTATCAAATTCAATTTTGTCCTGATAAGACTATGGAAATCCACTGAGAAAATGGTGCACTCTTTATTTTTCATCTTTTAATTAAGGAACATACCTCAATAGTTCCATGAATTATTTAGCATAGGTGTCCATAGTAAGCTGACCCAACTTATGCTCATGGAATTCCTTGATTTTGTTATTGAAGTAATTCTCTGATAAGTATGCCTTTCTAAAGTACCTCTCGTATTGTTTCCAAGTTAGTCTTGTTTCCTCCAATCCTTTGATTTCCTTGAGGTCCTCCCATCAAATGGAGGCTCCTCCCTTTATATTGAAAATGTAAATCCTTGCCTAATATTCTCGGAGTAATTTTGTACTTGAAAGTACTTATTCAAACCAAACATCCATGCCTTGACTTCTTCTCATTTCTTAATCTCTACATCAAAGGTAGGCAACTTAGCCTTCTTGAATTCATCAATCATATAATTATGTGAACGTCTCTTCTTTATCTTCGAAACACTCATTCCAATATCACTTCTAGCCATCTCTTTAGAAGAAATATTCCTTCTAGGTGACCCTGTGGAAATACTTCCACTATCCTTACTCTTCTTAAAATTATGGCGCCTTTTCTTGGAAGAACTCCTTCCCACATCACTGTGATCCAATCCTTCCTTCTGGGCATCTAAAGGGGTCTTCAAATTTTTTGATTACTACAAATATGCATTAATAGGGCCTTGTTGCAGATGCTTCTAAATTTTATGCAAGCTCTATAGTAGCACTGCATTCATATTTTCCTTCTTGGTCTGGGCTCTCATGAGCCTCTCATTATCCACCTTTGGGATTCTAATGGTGGCCATCAAATTTGAAGGGTTTCTCTATCCCTCCAGCCATCAAATTTCTCATCTCTAAAGTGTGATGTGTCTTCCATGTTTCCTTTCACCATTCACCTTTTCTTTCCCTTCAGTATGTCCTACGTGTTGAAAAAAAAACCCTTTTTAGCAATTACATCATCATTTTAAAACATGCATTCTAGGCATCATCAAAATTTTCTAAAATAGTTTTAAGGGGCCTCAGTGGCCCATTCAAACCTAGAGTTTGAACATTGTTTTGATACCACTCTGTAACATACCCGACCCCCTAAATCTCACTTAGGCTGGTGGGATGTCCAATTTTCCTCTTCCTCAACTTACTTCATCTACAACAATTCAACCCATAATTGAATTTTGATCGTCGAGAGCTTTCCAATGACTCTAATATTTTCTAATTTCGAGCTTGATATCTAGAGTTTTGACCTCTCAAATTTTTTCAACTCACTACCACATGGCTACTTGTCACTTGCACCATATGATGTGGCACTGATGTGGCGCCTGCCACCTGGCTCATTGACTCATAGTTCCGATCTCTCGAGACTTTTCTTCATCATAATTGGGGATTCACATTCCCTCACTGAGACATAATTCACCCCCATCCTCATGTTCCAACAACAAAATTTGATGAGTCTAGTCTCCAAATATGACGGATCTCATACCTTGACATCCAAAAAATCTAATCGCGTCGATGCCATAAAATTACTCAGTGTTTAACACATGTCCTTTGAAACTCTTCTAAGGAAATCGGGTGGGACCTACGACAATCTATGACTGATATTCTATCTCACTCCTTCACTGATCAATGACTCCCATTTAACCTTGTAAAATTCTTCATCGTCATTGTTGAATCACACTCCCTTCAACTTCAAGATTTAGTCTCGATCGCCTAGTCCCAACAATCACTTCGTCTAGATCTAACAGTGGTCACAACACCTTCGTAAATGGTCAAGATCTACCCTTCACATTCTTTCTAAGTGATGGTTAAGGTTCTTGGCTCCCTTTCCTCATGCCTGAACCAAATAAGATCCAACGATTGTGATATGTCTGGACTTTTTATGGTAGATCAACGATGCCCATGTTATTTTTTCATCATTGACTCGTTGCTACATTCTTCTCCTCAGGACTATTGACTACTCTCCTTTCGATGAAACTAATCTCAACGTTAATGGCCCAGATTCTTCCCTTCTCGCCTTTTTCCAATCAACGACTCCTATACTCTCAGGTATTCCTTCGTCAAATGGATCTCCCAGATCCAACGGTGAGAATGGATCCTCCGATAGATATGAGGTCTATGGCCTCTTTTCATCGTCATTGAAGTTCCTCACTCCAACTATTGGTCATTTTCAAGGTCCTTACTCTCGACGAATGAATTAGATACACTTACCACAAAAAATTGATGGCTAAGAGTCATTCTAACTCATAGCACAGTTCTCCCTCAAGAAAACAATATTATTCGGGACTTAGTCAATTCTGAGTTCTAACAGGCCATCACCCTAAGGTTTGTCAGATCCTCAAGGGTTAATAAGCCGCTCTAAGACCCTCATGTTCCTTCTAACTTCATCATAAGTGAAGTTCTTTCATATCTTGTAATATTTACACTTGAGAATAGGAGGTTCTAAGAGGACTTGGGGCTTCCTTCTCTACCCATAACTTCACAAAGACCGGGATACTCTCGTCATCTCCCAAACGAAGTTTTTATCCATATCTTGCAAAATTTCCTCTAAGGCTACAAGACTTTCAAGGATACAATCCATCCCGCTAGACTCAACTTCATGAGTTAAAATATTTATGTATTGAAGGCAACAACCACATTCCACATTATATACAAATTCAATTCATCATTTACATGCATTCATATTTTCCATTAAGCCAAAAAATAACACATTTACATCATTAATATTCATTAATAGTCAAGTTAAAGACTTATCTGTTTGGGGAAAATATCAATATCTAATTGACTGAGAGAGGACATCTTTCCTCCAAACCTTAGGCCATACTGCAGAGTGCCTTCCTACAGTACACCACCCCTTGTGCCAAGTCATGATATCACAAGGGAATGAATCAATTGATCTTCAAGTTCAAAATATATAGGAAAGTTACTCTCCTTCCTCTGCTGACAATGGTAGAATTTACCCCCTTCCCGCTGAGATTAGGGATTCCACAAGTTTATCAGGTAGTTTATCAAATGGATTTCCTCTTCACAAGGGAGTCTCGTCTTTGTTATACAATCCCTCATAAACCTCCCCTTAGTAGCATCGGTTTATGTCTAGTAAGTACTAAGTTGCGACCCTTTATCACTCCAGTTTCGATCCAAGTCTTCTCTGTTTCAAGGTGATCATCATCAAATTGGACAAGCTTCATATTTTCCTCAAGGAAAGCTCTCCACTTTCTTTCACTCTTTAATCTACGCCAATGAATGTCTTTGCTCACTGCACCCTTAATCGGCGAGCTCATTCCTCACTTACTCTCCCTCAGAGTATTCCCTCATGTGATTTGTGTGCTCTTCTCTTTCCTACACCACTCTCTTTATGAGAGATTGTTCTCTCTTTGTATCCCTTATGCACGTGTGTTCCTTGTTCTCTCCATCTATAGTATTTTTCCTCCTTTGGCCTCTTTTTCTACCAATCCCTCGGGATTCCCATGGATCCCTACAGATGCGACCTTATGTTCTAGGGTATGAATTCTTGAAGGTGCAATCCATGGTTTCCTATTCGTCGGGTCGTTTAGTTGACACTTTTCCTTTTTCAAGAGACCAAACTATCATCAATTATTAACTTCTTCAACCATCAATCTGACTTCCATCACTAGTCACATGGCTCCATACCAATCTAGGCATGATAGCATGTGTATTCTCATATTCATATGTATAGGGAATCTTCCTAAGAAAGATTCCTATTTTCTTCACTAAAACATCTCAATTCTACCTCACTTGTCCATTGCATCAATTCCACCCGTGATATCATGGCTAGTACTCTCAAGTATTTTTCCCTCCTCAGTCAGTTGTCTGGTGTTTTCATTAATCAAAACATGATTACAAGCTTCATAAACATAATCATATGAAGTCTTAAGAATAATTACAATTATGGGGGAAAACAAGGTGTTACACCAGGTGACCAAGGTTGAAACAGTATTCAATTGGGCCTCTATATTATCAACTACATTAAGCTAGGCCATTTCCAAAATCAAGTACCTAGCTACAAGAATTCTCCCAACTTTCTACATGTCCTCCTACTTGCTAGATGTAGTATGTTTCCCTAACAACTTTCCTGGGATGGGATGGAAGTTGTGGCCTAGAAAAAAAAACAATCCACATGTACTACAAAATTTTATGGGAGCATAAGTATAGGATTTACTATATCAAGATATGTGAGCATTTCATTTCTCTTCAGTATAGGTTGATTTTCTACAAGCATTGATAGTGCATGATATACAAGGCCATCCAAATGATTTGTACTAATGGTGATTGGTACGAGATAGAAAAGAGAACTTATATGAAAACACTTGGAACCAACCAAACTCCTGACCTACTTCCCAAGTTCATTCTAGATAAACCTCTCACCTAAGAAAGCCTCTTCAACGAGGGCTAAGTAGCCCAACTTTGTCATGTAGTTCCTTATCTACGAATTCTTAGACCACCACATAGTGTCGATCTCTTATTCTTGCAATCTGGTGAAATCGGACCTAAGGTTACCCATGTAACATTTCCATTGTGTCACTTCACCACATTATAACCCCAAGTATGAATCTTTCCACCATTCGCTTTGACCCTCTATATCAAGACCCTGAACACTTGCATCCAATAAGGTAAAGATTCATTTTTTGTGGATAGAGAAAAAAAATATCCTCAGATAATTTATAGAGAATCCATAAAAAATATCCTCCCCTATCCTTAAAATGTTCTCGATTCCTAAATTCCATACAATACAGTTGCTAATGAGGGGGAGAGAATCCACTAGGTCCTTCCAAACATTAGATCAGTTAACGACCAATTTCCATTGGTGTGAAACCATTCCTCCATAGACTTTACCGCTAAGTATTTTGAAAACATAAATCTTCCCCAAGGCATGTTGTTATGGATTAGCCTCCACAAAATCTTTGTTGCTAGAACCCTGAAAAACCAATATATGTTCTTGATCCCCCATCCCCCCAATCCTTTTGGCATGGCTATGCATGATCATTTGATGAGAGGAATACCCTCTACATTCTTTCTACCTGACCATAAGAACTAAAAGCATGATTTTTTTTATGTTTGTTAAGATACCTTTTGAAATTTTTGCAATGGACGCCCAATATACTTGAGTGTTGTTGAAAATAGATTACAGAAGAACAAGACAACCTCCCCTAGATAACCAACATTGAACCCATAAGGAAATTCTCTCTTCAACCTTTTTATTGAGCCACATCCAATTATCATACAAGTATCTAGTTTCAACTCGAAGTCCAAATATTTGAGTCCTTCTTCAATGTTTTTTCGAGAAAATGGGAAAGTATTGGCCAACAAGACCCGAGCTTCCTCCCTGAGAGAGCTAACTAAAATGGTGGACTTAGACAAGTTGATATACATACATGTAGATGAACAAAATAAATCTAAAATTCCTTTTAGAACCTGGAATTTTTGCATATACCTTGCACCAAAGAGGAGCACATCGTAAAAAAAAAGCAAATGAGTAAGAATTTATGATGGAGAAATTTTGACTCCTTCAAGAAGACCTGTTCACCTTTCATTTCCAATTAACTTACTTAATCCTTCATAAATAATGAGTAAAAGGAATGGAGACATGGGACATCCCCGATGGATCCCTCTCAAGGGATGAAAGAAGTTGGACAGAGAGTTATTTATTAGGACGAAGAAAGAAGATAACTATATACACCCCATTCTCCAATTGACAGTGTAAAAATTCATCCACATTTGTATCAGGCATATCCTAACAAAAACCCAACTAATTTTGTCATAATCTTTATATAGGTCCAACTTCATCATAATAGAAGGAATATTATGAGACTTATTGAGTGCATAACTTCTTGAGCCAAGGTAATTGCGTCATGGATTTGTCTTTGTGTAAAAAATTGAATTGTTCCTCAGATATTTTTTCACTAAGGATAGGCTTAAGCATGTTAACAATAATATTTGAGATGAGCTTGTAAATCATGTTACAACAAGAAATAGGTTTGAAATCCTCGAAGGAGACAACTTTTTTTTTTGGAATTAAGGAAGGGTTGAAAGAGACAAGGATTCTACCAGAACATTGAGATTCTTGAACCACCTTCAACAAATAAACTTTGATTAAGTCATAGAAACCTATGAAAAATTCGACCGAGAGATCATCTGGACCCAAAATCTTTCTTTTTTGACAGGAAAAAAGGGTAGATAGAAGTCATTCTTCCCGAACCTTTTCCCAGAGGGCCTCATTCATTTCTATGTTGAAATACCTAGGAAAAATATTGACAACCTTAAGGATATCCTCGATAGGTCACCCTCTTGTCTCCTTAAATGGGCTAGAGAAAAAGACCTTCCCAACCTCAACTATTTCTTCGAAGGAAGTGACATACTAACCATTTTGGTGCTTGATTTCTCAAATATAGTTGAGGTTATTTCTATAGTTCATGAATCTTTGGAATAATTTGGTGTTGTCATCCAAATGTATTAGCCAAGCACCCTACTTTTAAGGATCCACTGAGTTTCCTCATAGGCCAACAGGTCCTGTCTTTTTTTCATTAGATCGTTAAGTGAAGAATATTCATCCTGTTAGATTACTGAGAGGGGGGGTGAATCAGTAATAGCGTAATTATAATCTTTTTTCTTCAAATGTTATATCAATGTTGAATTATTATCCAATAATGAGCAGTAAGAAATAAACAATCACACACATACACAGTACACCAGTGTTTTACGTGGAAACCCAAATCAA
>ML788830.1:32624-50825 GCA_009831015.1 Picea engelmannii
CCCTGTCCTGCCACCTTGAAGTTGAAGTAGAATGATGGAACCACTATCACACTATCACTATGAGATATACCACTATAAACCTATACCAATAAATATAAACCATGCATCAACCTGTACCATAAACAAGTGCATCAACCATGCACCAACCTCAACCAAAATCCCTCATCAATTTCATCATACAAATATGATTTGTAGCTCTGTAATATACCTGGTGTATATGATCACATTCCTGCAAACCTTCCTTAATTTTAACAACAAAGAGACTATCATTTTCATCAAACTTTTTTTTAGTCTCACATGCCTAGTTTTGGATTAGTCAACAACCCTAACTTGAAGTAATCATAACTTTGAGCCTGTAATGTATAAAGATATGAAACTGATACACAATTTTCTTTAGTGTGTTTTATGCAATTACTCCAGGTTTCACTACTTGGAACCTCTCAGAAAATGAGTTATAGCAAAAATGGCATACCTTACTGAATTCTGGATTATTCTAGAGAGCGACCTTGTAGAGTGTGCCCCGCATGAAATATTTCTTGAATTGATCAAAAAATATTACACAGAATACTAAATATTGTACCCTAACCAACACATTTTGTCTCACTAAATTTGGATCTGTTATGAAGAAGTTATGACGTTTTTACTCGAAACACCTGTTTTTGACTAGTTTCAAGACTATCCACAAACCCTATTTTCCATGAAGTGTAACTCCCAAAATACAATGACCCACAAGCTGAATTTTGTACCACAGATACTTGGGTATGTTTTCTCAATGGAATAGAAATTTCACGGTCTGAATCATTATAGAAAAAAAGTTATAGCGAAAATGGTGAGATGACCTGTAAATAACATACCTTAGAAAGCACCATCAAAAGAATTTATCCTTCCTTGCATTTCGATTTCGGCCTTCTTTTCTTCACCTTCCCTCAAAAGTTAAGATTAGATATCCCTTGTTACATCAGATGCCTATATATATTCAATATGCTCAAGTTTGATTAAAATGAGAGAGCCTTGCCTCTTATTTATACTCTCCAAGTAGCTTCCTACCGCACAAGAATTGAAAGAGAGGACAATCTTTGAGGAACCTTCTCTTGGGATTTCCTTTCTCTAAGGGCCCATACAATGGTATATTGTTTACCATTCCTAATTTCCTTTATAACATGAATTTTCACTAAAGAGAGATGTGACTTCCTTCCCACCTGCATGCTTAGAGCCTTGTCTAAATCCCCCCCCCCACACAGGACTCCTCAAGTCAAGACTTGACCTTAGAATGTAGGATATAGTTGGACTTGAGGATAGGCTTGGAGAAATTTATTTTCACAGAGTCTACGAAAGGGGAGAGGGAAGAGGAGGAAATGAAATCAAAGGAAGAGGGAACAAATGATGGGGGAAGGGAAGAAGAGAAAAATAGTTTTCTTAGTAGACATGAAACAACTAAGGGAGGTGTTATCCCCCATTTCTAGGGATAACTAAGGATATGATGTCTTGAGGCCCTCAGGTTGCAAACATGGAGTATCGAGATGCATCCCAACATTCAGATCCTTTCATTTGCCATACATCACCATTCGACGATGGCAACAATTTCCACCGCACTTGGCCTGGATCAAAGAGGACAATGATTTTTTCTCCATGAGGTAATAATTCTGGTATTGTGATAAGTGTCATTCTAATAATTCAAGCATTTGAATATGTTGCAAAGAGTCCTTTCTTGTTTTTCAAAACATGTTCTTGGAAATTATGCGTTTTTCCCTATTTCACCTTGGTGAGTGTCACGGTTTCCTACTAAGTGGCCACCCTCAAGGAAGGGATTTCTACCAGGGGCTCTCCTTGAAGGGTCATCGTGTCATTCCCAGTCATACTTACCATTTTCCATCACTTCTTCCCCTATGTTTCCTCATATTTTGGGTTTTTGAGCCACATTAACCCAATAAGGGATTGTACCTCATTTCATGGAAAGAAGGGGATGAAGGCCTAGAGGCTTCTAGCTGGAAAAATATAAAATACAATGATAAAAAATTTAGATGCTCTCCCGGGGATCCCAACAACAATGAAATGTTTCTCGAAATTTTTTTGAGGGACCCCTAAAAATAACTAATTAGAATCATGCTAGCCAAGGTAGAGCATGTGTGGGCTTTGCTTTTATTGCTTAGTTTAGTGCCCTACATTGTCTTCAAATTGGAGAAGCATTGTGACCAGGGTAGAGCATATGTGGGATTTTTTTTTATTGCTTAGTTTATTTCCCCCATACGTCTTCAACCTGGAAACACTCTAATAAATTAAATGAAAATGGGCTTGGAAAAATGTTTCATCATAGACAAAGGGAAACACGCTCTCTACAAAGGCACCCATATATGAGACAATATGAACCCTTGTATCTCATGAAGCCCCATTTCTAGAAGTCTAACCCCATCTGCCTCATACCCACTACATGACTTAGAAGGGATTCCACTTGGGAAACACTCTTTGACCTGGGGAATGGTCCACCCAATAGGCACTATGACACCCCTCCCATATCTAAATTTAGAAAATTGTATAAGGTCTTTGAGCATATGTTTATTTTGAAAGGGGGGATTTTATGCACATGTTCGAGTGGTTCTTTTACTAGATATGGCTTACTTGGCATGATATTGTGACTTGTGGTCCCTTGGAGGGCATACTTTATTTTCTTTGTAGGTCCTTGACAGGTGAAAAATTGATCATGGAGGCACAAGGTCACTTGGACCTTCACTTGGGGCAAGAATCCCACATGTTGGATGATGCACCCCCTCTCCTTTATATAGATTCGATGAGGGACATTGCTTTTGGAGGCAATTGAGTATCCCGAGGAGGTGACTCGCTAGCTTTCCCAACCCCAACATTTTCCTTTGGAGGCATTTCCTTCTCTTTTCGGGCATGATGTCACACTTGGAAAGCTAGGGTTTGATGGTGATGGATGATTTGATGATGACTTGGCATATTTTTCTAGAGAGAGACCCTAGCACATGGAAAATTGGCCTTGGGAGGCCAAATGACTTCCTCAACTAGCTCAATGTCTTTCCATTTATGCCTAAACGTCACCCCCAGGGGGAATGATGTCATCTTTTAGGGCTTTATTATTTTGTAAAATAAAATTATAATTTGTAAAGGATAAAATTAGTAGGTTGGACTCCCTAATTTGTGTTTTACCCTAATTTAAGTGGACAAATTGTTTTTACAAGGTCATGTATAAATAGAGACCTTGTCACTTTCATTTTAGACATAACACACTTGAGAATTACATAAAGTTTGGCTGAAATTTTCTCCCTACTTGGGAAATTTGCACTTTCTCTCTCTTATGATATTTAGGATGCTAGTACTTGTCTCTTGTGGAAGAATTGGTGTGATATCTCTCTTGGATTCTATCCTTGCTTTTGTGGTAGAATATACTTGGTAGAAGAGGATTTATCTTGCTATCTCTTGGAATTGGTAAGGAAACTTTTGCATATTGTTAGTGTTTATTATTGTTTCATGGTTATTCTTTTATAAACCCTTGGAGTATAAATTAATACACCCTCCATTATGTCTATCACATTTGTCTTTGGATAAGCTACTTAACAAGGTCCCTAGGAGGAGTAAAAAGGCTTACACCCTCCTAGATTTACCTTACTAGTTTTGGTTTCCATAAGGAGTAAAAAGGATTACACTCTTAGGGAGGTAACACAACTATCCCTTGCAACAAGATACCCCATAACCCAATTGATAAGGCACTAGTCTAATTTTCATTGGAGAAATAAAATCATTGCATTGGTATGCATGAAATGTTGAGATATTGCAATTGTCTAAGTTGGAATTGTTTTTACTTGTTATAAGCATCATTGAGGCTCTAAGGCATCTTCTTTAGTCAAGTGATTCTCTTGTTGTTATAAAATAAAATCTACATCCATTAGGGTTGAAAAACAATACTCTTTCATCATATTGTATTACTCTCTCTACCATTTAAAATTGCAAGTAAATAGTTCTTATTATTCTTCTTGCCAAGGGCTTTCATTCAAGTGCTTTTCTTGTGGATTTTAGTGGATAGAACTTTCTGCTATCTAAAAATTTTGCTACAGCCACAAGTATTCCCTAATATATTGTTGATAACATCATTTAGCAACCTTATTTTTCCATCAAAACTTGTGTTTAAATATTAGGAATTTATCTACATGTTTAGAGCTTGATTGCCCAATAATCATTTGATGTTTTAGATGGTTGATTTTGCAGCTAGTAACATATTTGTTTTCTGATATATATATTTCAATACTGCTGCAATTTTGGGCAGAAAGGTTATCTTGTTGATCCCCTTTGATATAAGGCTTGGTTTATGATCATTTGTCTTGTTCCAGATAGGATTAACATTGTTTTGCAGGTACCAAACACTTGGAAATCATATCCCCCTTCACAAGACTCTTTTCCAAGCTATCCTTCATCTCCAAGATTCACCTATAGGGGTTTCACTCATCATATTTTCACTTTCCATCTCAATCCCCCTAGGGTCATCGAGATTTCCCCCTTTTGGTGATTTCATCATCACTAAAGAAAGGGGAGTGTCTATCTAAGGTGACAGTGGGTAGGTACTCCCATATTTGTCACATTTTTGTGGATTGGGTTTGTCTTTTCCCATTCTATATATTGTGCGATAACAAGAGGGATGACTAAYCCTTTAGTTTGGGGAAAAAAATAGGAGTAGTTGTGACCCCCGGTTCCAAATATTTCATGATGGAATTTAGGTATTCAATAGAATAGGGAAAATCCCCARGAACCAGAGATCAAAATCATCTAACATGAGAAAGAGACTTACCAGAGGATACACATGTCTTATCCATCGGGAGATTTACACCTAGTTGTTCGAACTGGTTGACTTGAGGACTAAGACATACATCCTCTGACGATTCCACCACCTTTTCAAAGCCTACGCCTCTTGGAAAATATTGAATGATATTTTTCTTCCAATTCTAATTGAAAGTGGGGATCTATGTCAGAGTATTGCGACACTGCACCTGGAGGTGACCGACCTCGTGGCAACCGAAACACCGAAATGGAACCCTTGAATAATCAATTCTTTGAATCCACATGAAATATATACACACCAATTCAATTTCATCAAGAAGACCCTCCCACGTGTCAACCTCAACATGAATCCATGCCCATCATCGATCTGGATTTGTGTCCCAATCAAGTTCACAACTTAAAAAACAACTAATTTTATTTCCAATGGATTTCAGCACATCCTCTTGCCAGAAAACCAATGGGAGATTTGGAAGAATCTCCTGCACTTGAGTTGGAGAAATGGGATCGTGGGTGGAATCAAAATTGATTTCCCATTCTTTTAACACCAAGCCAGACAGACCCCAGCCCCGTGACTAGCTAAAAATTACCTCCAAATCTTCCCTCCAATGGAATTTGAAACATAACCAACATCGAACCATAGTATAAAAATATATCCTACACCCCAACAAAGTTGACCAATTTGAATCAATATAGACTCTCAATGATTTAGGTCTCACAATATTCCAATTGAATATTAATATCCTTTTTTTTCCCAATAAATATGGAATCGACTCTAGTTTCACATTGTCTCCAACCACCATCTTACTTTGCCCTCTTTTTACCTTCCAACACCACTTCTTAGAGATTGAGATCGAGAGAGAATATTTCCTCTTCAAATCCCCTCCATGACCCCCTCTCGAATCACTACTCTAAGTTTCATGCATGTTCTCTCTATTACCATTCCCGGGGAGAGAATGGACCTAGGAAAATCCACCTCCGAGAGCCTTGGGAGAATGAGATTGTTCGGAAGGAGAAACCAATGATGGGATGCCTACGAAATCCCCCAACTTTCTCATTGAAGGATCTCTAACCTTGGAAATCACATCCTACAGATTAAATCCATATGGCATATCGCATGGCTATGGGCTAGCCCCAACTAGGGCCCTCATGCTTTATTGCATGTGTAAGAAATCACTATATGAGTAGAATATCTATGTCATACTCATGGCATCATCTTCAAAATCCACCTCTTTAACCTCCATTAGAAAATTATTATTGATAATAACACCAGAGCATGTGGGTCATATGTTGAGAGGTATCCCTGCCCTCCTAGCATCCACTGATTGTGATGCATGTAGAATCTAGATAGAATCCCTGCATGAAATGACCAACATCATCATTACTAGATTATAGCTCCAAAATCCTACCAAATATCCATGTAAATGAAAATGATTTGGGAGGACAAATCTCCACCCTTCAACCTTCTCAAGGAACATATTACCCATTTCCATTCCACTTCATTATTGTTTATTGATCTCTCTTCTTTTATTTATTGTCTAGTCGTGAAGTTTCCATAGATATATTCTTGGTTTTGTGTTTACTACCTTAGATATTTTCTCTTATCTAGGATAGGTGGAGAAATATTGCATTATGCACATAGATTAGAAGCATCATGCATTTTCCATTTCATATTTCAATTTGTGTAACAAAAAACCCAGTAATGATTATTGGGATAGAATTTGAATGGGTCCCTATTACAAACAACGTGAGGTCTAATTGGGACTTCACATTGGGTAGAACCCTTGTTGTTGAGGAGGGAATTTTTCCCACGTCAATAGATTTGGTGCTAGAAGGATGGATTGAATTGTATGGTAGGTATAAACACTTAATATTCATGTGATTTCCATTTGCGACCTTCAAATCATAAACCCCAACACCACCATATCTCTACCCGAAGTGACAATTTAGACCCTAAAATTTGTATAATTTTCCATGATCAAATGATGAATACAAGGTAAACTATGTCGAAAAGTTTAGAAGGAAACTAAGTGAAGGAAAATCACATGTAGAGTGATTTTTTAATGACATGTATGCTCAATGACTTGCTTTATTTTTCACTTTAATATAGAAGAAGAGAATAAATATCATGTGTTAGTATCCTAGTTTTTTTTTTAATAGAACTAGGAAATAAATTTATTCAAAAAACTCTACGAGAAATTGCGTAGCAGAAGAGTTTACAAGGGAAAAAACCATCATTTTCTTGAGTGGAAAAAACATGTTGTATACTGACTAGACTGACATTAAAACCAACTTTTTTTTTCAAAGTATGCAAAATTCCTAGATAGCTCCTGATATACAGTCTGTAGAATACCCCTAAGATCAAAATACAAAAACTCAACATCAAAAAATTACAAATTTCAAGGATCATTCTTGAAAAATTCGACCTCAGTAGGCCCTGGAGTAGAATTCAGGTTTGAAACCATCAACTGAGGGCTTGGAGAGGAGGTCGTATATGAAATCACTTTGGTTGTACTAGTTGGTGATGGGGAAGTTGGACTGTAATACATCTCTTCAACATTGAACTAGATAGTTTCACATTCACCCTAGAGTTGTTATTGTCCTTGTTGTTCCACCAATAGTTCCATTGCAATAAGCATTTGTGCAGATAAACTGTTCATTTGGATTTCGAGGTCCTCAATCGAATTCACCAATTTTGTGTGCTCCTCCTCCTGTATTTCACTTCTCCAACGTGCATTACTAGTGCTTCTATGATCCATGACACAAGTTATCATAGCTTCAGTGAGGCCAACGACTTCAACTATAACCACAAGATCACTCTGAAACAATGCTAAGATTATTGTTAATCCCACCCTCCAATAGTGATGCAATGTTGTTTGGTTCTCTATAACCACCTTTGTCTGCTAAATTTGGATACAAGCTCCTTTTATTTCTTCATACCATCCTATGAATGACTACCACCATGAAGGATGAAGAAATTAAAACTTCAAATCCATTAAATGAATGATCTGTTTGCACATGGTAATCTGCTAACTCATGGAGTAAGTACCATGATTATAATTCATGGATGATGTCGTTGGAGGTTGGAATAATGCAAAGAGAGTGAAGAGAAGGAGGAAATTCATGAGGCGAGGAGAAAACCAGCCCGAGAGATAGGACAGGGCTAGAGAGGAAGGGAAAGGGAATGCACACGATCAAGGGAAAGATATAGAGCATTTAATCCTGGGTGGATGAGTGGAGAAGAACCTAGAAGAACACCCGTGTGTGAGTAGCCAAGGACACAACATGTTATATCGGGAAGATCCATGCGTTGAAACCAAACGCAGGGCTGACAAGGAGGCAGTGGTGGCATGTGGTCAAATGAGGACGTCGGGAGAACAACAAGGGTCGAGGTCCCTTATGGAACCTTCACACTGATCAAGAGTAGGAACCATGAATTAATTCAAGGGATATGTTGGATTGAGGCTTGTCCATTTATACATAGTGTTCCCATTTCATCTCAGATAGCATGATTTGCTTGACTATCCACAATGAAATTATTATGATGAAGTACATGATAAGGGGCGATATTGCAGAAGGATTCCAGATCCTTGTGAATTGTTGTGAGTATTTCTCTCACTTTCATATCTAACAACAATTTTTTCTTCCTCGCATGATTTATAACCACTTTCTAAACTCCCAAGATTGATATGGATTCCATACCTTATTGTTGGGCCAAAAACAATCCTTGAACAAGAGCATATGCCTATGCTTGATTATTTTTTGTGGTGCCCAAGCTCAATGAGAAAGTATGTCTAATGTGTCAATTCGGGGAGAAGATAACCCCACCTGCACCTACCACCCCGAAGTTACCTTTAGAGTTACCATCAAAGATCAATATATGCCCATTATGAGTCTTCTTCCAAGATTCAAACTCTTGTATTGTCATATGAAGCCACCATTGAGATTTGGAAGAGTTTTTAAGCCTAATCCATGTAAGATTTGTGATGGGGGTTGATTATGCTTGTGGGAAATTTTGAAACCAATTGTTTTCCTCATGTGTTAGCTACTACTAGACAGTTGAATGTTTTTTTCTTAGGTTAAATTGTTCCATCATTAATCCCAAGATCTTGGTGTCCATCCGGGGGAGGTAGATGTTGCTAAGAATAAGGCTCAATTCCTTGAAAGAAATATTTTCCAAGTGGTGAACTTTGGTAAGGCCATAAAAATGGTTTTGAAGGATTCTTATTCGCTAGTGATCCTTGATATGAAGCTTGCCAACAATTGAAGAGTTGAATGGAGGAAGTTGGCCATCTAATTTTTGGAGTTAAGTTTTTCATCACCAAGGCCCACATTGATTTAGAAAATGGGCATTCCAGGAATAGGTGCATGCTTGTTTCTTCAGCCTGGTGGTAGAAGACACACATGTATGGACCTATGAACCCTATTTTTTGTAGATTCTCCCATGTTAGGATCTTACCATGAGCTAGTATCCAACAAAACATATTAATATTAGGGAGGTAGTTTGTATCCCAAACCTTTTTCCACATACTTGATTTATGGGGGAGGTATGAATTTTCAAGGAGGGTGGCATAGCTAGCTCTGACCAAATATTGTCCATCCCYCGAACCCTGAGAGTCCTTGAACAATAAGTGGGAGGGAGCCCAACCTTTGAGATGAAGGTAGAGATCCTGGAAGGTGTTCATTWATTGGGTTGGTTTTCATTGATGTCAACCCTTGATGAAAGTTCGGTAGCGAATTCTGGTAGCACAAAGGTTTGGGTAATGGACCCAAGTTTGTTTGATGTATAATGGTATGAGTTTTGATATATTTTYAGGTAAGACTATTCTAAATGGATATTACATGTCATGCCATTTCTGGTGGTATGTGGAACGTCACATAACTCCTCACGGTTTGAGAKTTGTGAGCTTACGAAGTTGGAGGACTCTCATATGTTGGCTTGAAGCCCAAAAGGGTCAAAGAAGTCAAAGTGCTTGCAAATAAGAAATTATTTAAATAATAAAGTGAAGTGATAAAGTCAAGGAGGATTATTTAAATAATAAAKTGAAGTGRCAAAGTCAAGGAGGATTATTTAAATGATAAAGTAAATCGAGAAATTTCTAATTATGGAAAGTGGTTAGAAGTGGGTTAGCCCTAAAATAAGGAAATTGGGTTAAGATGGTTAAAAGGTAACCCCTTGAGGAAGCTACATGAAAGTATAAATAAGAGGCAAGACTCTCTCATTTTGAACACACTTGAGCATATTGAATATCTACAGATGACTAAGGTAACCAAAGGATATCTAAGTCGAATTTCAGAGGGAAGGTGAAGTAAAGAAGGCCGAAATTCAAAGGAGGATAAATTATTTTGATGATGTTTTCTAAGGTATGTTATTTACAGGTCATCTCACCATTTTTCCCATAACGTTTTTTCTTGAATGATTCAGACCTTGAAATTGGGAGGCCATTGAGAAAACGTATCCAAGTAGTTTTGGTACAAATTTCAGCTTGTGGGTTGTTGAATTTTTGGAATTACACTCCGTGGAAAATAGGGTTTGTGGCTAGTCTTGAAACTAGTCTAAAACATGTGTTTTGGGTAAAAACGTCATAATTTATTCATAATAGATCCAAATTCAGTAAGACCAAATGTGTTGGTTAGAGTACAGTCTGTAATATTCTGTGTACAATTTTTAGATCCATACAACAAATATTTCGTGTGGGGCACACTCTACAAGTTCACTTTCTAGAATAAGCCATAATTCAACAAGGTATGCCATTTTTGCTATAAATCCTTTTCTGAGAGGTTCCAAGTAGTGAAACTTGGAGGAATTGCATAAAACACAACATTGTGTACTATTTTCAGATCTTTATTCATTACAGGTACATAGTTATGATTATTTCAAGTTAGGGTTGTTGGCTAATCCAAAACTAGTCATGTGAGACTAAAGTAAAGTTTGATGAAAATGTTAGTCACTTGTTATTAAAGTTAAGGAAGGTTTGCAGGTTGAGGTACAGGTTGGTGCATGGTTGATGCACTTTTTTATGTTACAAGTTGATTACAAGTTGAGGTACAAGTTGATGCATGGTTCAAGTTATTTGTACAGGTTGATTGGTACAGGTTTATAGTAGTATATCTTATAGTGATAGTGTGATAGTGGTTCCATCATTCTACTTATATGTCAGGGCGGTTGGATGGGGCAAGGAAAGGTGGTTGTAGCCACCTTCTCGTTGTAGTCGAAGAACATAGGGGGTTGTAGCCTCCTTTTGGTTGTAGCCAGAGAATTGGGGAGTTGGAGCTTCCCTCAGGTTGTATCCTGAGAAACTAGGGGGTTGGAGCCTCCTTCCAGTTGCAGCTGGAAAACAAAGGAATTTGGTGCTTCCAATTAATGTAATTCTTCAAGACATATAAGAAAAAGCATTATGCGGTTTTCTCCCGCTTTGGGTTTCCATGTAAAAACACTGATGTACTGTGTATGTGTATGATTGTTCATTTGTTCATTGTTTATTTACTCTACAAATATTGGATGATAATGCTACATTGATATAACACTTGCATTATATGGTTAAAAAGGATTACATTTCTCTATTATTGATTCACCTCCCTCTCAATAATCCAACAATTGGTATCAGAGAAGGTTCCTTCAGAAATCAATTTAACCACTGAAAGGTAGATCATGGAGAGAAAAAACATGTATAAAAATGGAATACCACAGTTTGATGGAGAAAAGTATGCATTTTGGAGAATAAATATAAAGACATATATACAGGCACAGGGATTTAAAATTTGGCAATCAATTTTAGATGGATACACAACACCAGTAGTTTTGCTGACAAATGACAAAGCAATGAAACTCAGTCAGAATAATTCCAAAGCCACAAATGCACTTCTGAATAGTCTTGGAGAATTAGTATTCACCAAAGTTTCACATTGTAAATCCGCTAAAGATATTTGGGACAAACTTCGAAATATTTATGAAGGATATTCAAAAGTCAAAGCATCAAAGCTTCAAACTTATAGAGGTCAATTCGAACAACTAAAGATGAAGGAAGATGAGAACATTGCAGCTTACATTTTACGAGTCGATGAAACAGTAAATGAAATCTTGGGATTGGGAGAATAAATCAAAGAATATGCAATTGTTCAAAAGGTACTAATATCTCTTCCTATGAGATTTGACCCTAAGATATCAGCACTAGAAGAAAGAGAATATCTAAACTCAATAAGCATGGATGAACTACATGGAATCTTCATAGCATATGAAATGAGAATTGAACAGGAAAATCCAGATATAAAAGAAGAAGCCTTCAAAGCATCCAAAAGGTCAAAGAAAAAGGGAAAGAAAAAAGAAAAAGAACATAGCAGCAGTAGTGACGTCTCGGAAGATGATGAAGAAGTATCCAACTTTGTCAGAAGATTGAACAAGGGAACCAATGATAGGTATAGAGGTAAGCTTCCTTTGATTTGTTTTAATTGTGATGGTATTGGTCATTTTGTTAACAAATTTCCTCATAAGAAAAAGAGAAATGATGAAGGTTACTCAAATAGAAAACAAACATATAAAGGAAAAGAACCACAAAGAAAGTTTTCAAGAAAATATTATGCACCAAAGAAGACATATCATCATCAGATGAAGATGAAGCCAGTGACAGTGAGACGGAAAGAGTTCTATTCATGGTAGTAGAAGACTTTGATAAAGAAGACTCCAAATAAGATTATGAAGAGGACGAAGAAGAATATGAAGAGGTCGAAGAAGAATATGAAGAGGCAGAAGTTGACTACAGAGAAGAATTGTTGTGTTCCATAGAATTTATCAGAAGAGAAAAGAAGAAAAACAAGAAACTACAAGTAGAACTAGACAAGAAAGAAGACGCTCATGAACTAGAACAAATGATCACAAATTTGAAGGTTCAAATTGAAGACGATAAAATAATTGAAGAAGTACTCAAATAATAACTAGAAGGAAGAGACAAGATCATCGAAAATTTGGAAGCAGAGATTGCCACATTAAGAAAGGATCTTCAAAAGAAAAATATGCAGAACAACTCAAAAGTTTTGAATGACATTATCAACAGTGAAAAACCTCATTATGACAAGTCCAGACTTGGATACAATCAGACAAAAAAGGGATCAAGCTCCAAAACAACAGAACAAGAAACATATCCAAAAATCTATGCAGAAAAAATCAAAGGGGATAGGAAGGTATACAAACAAAATTACAGGGACACTCCTCCATCGAGAAGATTCAGATTTCAGAATCAATGACTGACAGAAACAGATAGGCCTCAGGAAGAAGAATGATTCATAAGAGTACCTCCTTTCAGAATATCTTCAACTCCCAGGTATCAAACTATATTTTTTGTTTTATGTTATTCAAGTAATAATTTTGGACATAAATATGTGAATTGCAGAGCTAACAACAGGAACCTAAACAACTTTGAAGGTCATACACAAAAGGATTATCCAAGAAGGCCTAGTGAAGCACAGAGAAGAAGTTACAACATGTTTGAATCTTTGAGCACTGAAGTGGAATGCTACAAATGTAACAACTTTGGACACATGGCCAAATATTGAAGAATGACAGTCCCTCCTAGAGAACCACAACATAACAACAACAGTCATAGATAGGAACCTATGAAAAGGACATGGATAAGAAACTAGAATCAGTATAGCAATGAAGAATGAACACTCTCTCTACAAGATAAGCAGAAGAAACGTGGTTGGTGTGTTGATAGTGGTTGTTCAAAACACATGACAGGTGATAGAGACAAGTTTCTTACATTAATAAAGGAAAGATATGGATCAGTCTCCTTCATAAATGATGATTCAGTTAAAATCATTGGAAAAGGCACAGTCAGAATTGGGAACAAGAATACCAAGGCAAAAAATGTTCTACTAGTAGAAGATATGAAACATAATATTCTAAGTGTGAGTCAAATGTTTGACCAAGGTCATATTGTTACTTTCGATTCACAAAAGTGCGAGATAAGAAAATAAGGTTCAGGAAAATTGATTGCAACAACTACGAGAACTTCAAGCAACATATATGCATTAAGTGAAATTGTAAATGAAAAGTGTTGCCTAGAAAAGGAAGATGAAAGTTGGCTATGACATAGAAGAATGGGTCACATACATTTTAATAACCTTGTCAAAGTGAGAAAAAGGGAAGCAATTAGAGAAATGCCCCAAATCATGAAACCAACCAACACTTTATGCAAGCATTGTCAACAAGGAAAGCAAACAAAGACCAGGTTTAAATCAAAAGAATATTCAACGGAAAGACCACTGGAAATTGTGCATACTGATCTACTTGGACCGACTATAACAAAGGGTTTAAAAGTTGAGAAATAATTTATGTTATTAGTTCATGATTATACAAGAATGACTGCAGTTTTCTTTCTCAGGAATAAGTCAGAAGCTTTTGAAAAATTCAAGGTCTATAAGGAAATGGTTGAAAATGAAATGGATTCAAAAATAAAATGCTTGAGATCTGATATTGGAGGAGAGTTCACTTCAAAGGAATTTATGGACTATTGTAGCAGGCATGGAATAAAAAGGCAATTCTTCATTGCTATGACCCTTCAATAGAATGGAGTTGTTGAAAGAAATAACAAGACAGTACATGAAATGGCTCGAAAAATGCTAATGGATTCCAAATTGACAGATATATTTTGGACACAGGAAGTGCATACAATATTTCACATTCAAAACAAAGTAATGCTCAGAAACAACACTAACAAAAATCCCTACAAGCTATGGAAAGGAAGACCAACAAATGTGAAGCACTTCATAGTTTTTGAAAGCAAATGCTACATCAAAAGTGAAGATGGAAGAATGGGAAAGTTTGACTCTCGTGTGGACAAAGGAGAACTTTTTGGCTACTCAATTACAAGTAAATCATACAAGTATTACAACCTAATATTGAACAAAGTTGCAGAAAGCATCAACGTAACAATTGTTGAAATAGGTAGACAAGAATTAAAGGAAAAAGAAAATGAATCAATGGAACAACTTTACGAAGAAGAAGCAGAAGATGAAAAAAGAAGTAGAAGAGGAAGATGAAGAGGATTCGACAAAAGAATAAGATCAAGTTCATCAAGTGCCTCCAAAGACACCTAGCAGACGAGTACAGAAGAATCATCCTTCGGATTAGATTATCGGAAACAAAAATGCAAGAGTTGAGACTAGAAGAAGAATTCGTTCACCAGAACAAACACACCTATCATTCTCATCTATGATTGAACCAACCTGTTTTGAAGAGGCCAACAAGGATGAATTTTGGAATAAGGCCATGGATGAAGAATTGGATCAAATAGAGAAAAATGACACTTGGGAATTGGTTCCAATACCAAAGGATAAGAATGTGATCGACAAAAAGTGGGTATACAGGAATAAATTGAATGAATATGGACATGTTACAAGGAACAAAGCTAGATTGGTATGTAAAGGATATGCACAAGTTGAAGGAATCGACTTTGAAGAGACATTTTCCCCATTTGCCAAAATGGAAGAAATCCGATTGCTTTTAGCTTATGCATGCTCCAAAAATATTAAAGTGTATCAAATGGACATAAAATCAGCTTTTCTGAATGGGGAACTTGAAGAAGAAGTCTACATTGAACAAGCAGAAGGATTTCAGTTGTCAGAGAACGCAGATTATGTGTCTAAATTAAAGAAGATCTTGTATGGTCTAAAACAAGCTCCTAGAGCATGGTACTTTAGACTGGATAAATATCTACAAAAGGCAGGGTTCAGAAAAGGAAGTGCAGACAACAACCTCTACATCAAGGTAACTTAAGATAGTATTTTATTAATTGAAGTTTATGTTGATGATATTATTTTTGGAAGTACTAAGGACATGTTAAGCCATAAATTTGCAAAGGACATGCATAATGAATTTGAAATGTCATTACTTGGAGAACTATACTTCTTTCTGGGTCTTCAGATATGTCAAAGCAGCCAAGGAATTTTTCTTTCTCAAACCAAGTATATCAGAGAAATGCTAAAGAGGTTCGGAATGGAAGATTGAAAACCGGTTATCACTCCCATGCAAACCAGTTGCAAGTTGATAAAATATGATGATTCAAAGTCTACAGATCAGAGGAAATACAGGTCAATGATTGGTAGCATACTATATGTGACAACATCTAGACCAGATGTAATGTAGGCATTTGGACAGGTGGCATGATTTCAAGCAGCACCATTAAAGGAATCACATGTATTAGCAGTGAAGAGGATTTTCAGATATCTCAAAGGAACATAAGATTTTGTATTATGGTATCCAAAAGGAAAGGATCTATCACTTATTGCCTACACAGATGCAGATTGGACATGTTGCATTGATGACCGACGAAGCACCAATGGAGCAGTGTTCTACTTGGGTGGGTGTTTAGTATCATGGATAAGAAAGAAACAATCATCAATATCTTTATCAACAGTCGAGGCAGAGTATATTGCAGCAACAACATGGTGTACACAGGTTCTATGGATGAAACAAACTTTGACAAATATATAAGTTGAGTATGATGAGCCCATTCCAATCTATTGTGATAATACAAGCGTCATCAGTATCTCAAAGAACCCGGTGATGCACTCCAAGAAGAAGCACATTCCAATCAAGAATCACTTTCTACAGGAATAGGTTGCAGAAAAGAACAAGTGGCAGACATCTTTACAAAACCTCTTCCACGGGAAGCCTTTGAGTATCCTCGCCAGAGACTCGGAGTTATTTCTACTCCAAAATGAATGCTTTTGAATTCTTATCTTATATGTCTTAGATGTACACAAGAAATCACCATAAACATGACAGTTCAAGTGGGGATATCAGACGAGTCAGTTAGGGGGAGCATCCCTGAATGGAAAGATACATTTTCCATTGATGAAAAAGGAGGAGAGATTTATTAGATGCAGAGGACAGAGGCATGGTTCCAGGGGGAGCATTGGTCACAGAGATGCATGCATGGTTCCAGGGGGAGCATTAGTGATATGATTTCAGTATTGCATCATAGTGTTGCCATCAATGCCAAAGTGGGAGATTGTTGATTAATTGGGTTGGTTTCCATTGATGTCAACCCTTGAAGAAAGTCTAGTAGCGAATTTTGGTAGCACAAAGGTTTGGGTAATGGACTGAAGTTTGTTTGATGTATAATGGTATGAGTTTTGATTTATTTGTAGGTAATACTATTCTAGATGGATAGTACATTCCATGCCATTTATGGTGGTATGTGGAATGTCACATAACTCCTCATGGTTTGAGAGTTATGGCGTTGCGAAGTTGGACGACTCTCATATGTTGGCTTAAAGCCCCAAAAGGTCAAAGAAGTCAAAGTGCTTGTAAAGAAGAAATTATTTAAATAATAAAGTGAAGTGACAAAGTCAAAGAGGATTATTTAAATAATAAAGATAAGTGACAAAGTCAAAGAGGATTATTTAAATAATAAAGTTAAGTGACAAAGTCAAGGAGGATTATTTAAATAATAAAGTGAAGTAACAAAGTCAATGAGATTATTTAAATAATAAAGTGAAGTGAAAAATTCAAGGAGGATTATTTAAATAATAAAGTAAATGGAGAACTTTCTAATTATGGAAAGTGGTTAGAAGTGGGTTAGCCCTAAAATAAGGAAATTGAGTTAAGATGGTTAAAAGGTAACCCCTCGAGGAAGCTACATGAAAGTATAAATAAGAGGCAAGGCTCTCTCATTTTGAACACACTTGAGCATATTGAATATCTACAGGTAAATGAGGTAACCAAAGGATATCTAAGCCGCATTTCATAGGGAAAGTGAAGTAAAGAAAGCCGAAATTCAAGGGAGGATAAATTCTTTTGATGATGCTTTCTAAGGTATGTTATTTACAAGCCATCTCGCCATTTTCGCAATAAATGTTTTTCTAGAATGATTCAGACTGTGAAATTGGGAGGCCATTGAGGAAACATATCCAAGTAGTTGTGGTGCAAATTTCAGCTTGTGGGTCGTTGTATTTTTTGAGTTACACTCCGTGGAAAATAGGGTTTGTGGCTAGTCCTGAAACTAGTCTAAAACAGGTGTTTCGGGTAAAAACATCATAAATTCTTCATAACATATCCAAATTCAATAAGACCAAATGTGTTTGTTATAGTACAGTCTGTAGTATGTTTTGCACAATTTTCATATCCATACAATAAATATTTTGTGCGGGGCACGCTCTACAAGTTCACTCTCTAGAATAAGCTAAAATTCAACAAGGTATGCCATTTTTTCTATAACTCCTTTTCTGAGAGGTTCCAAGTAGTGACACCTGAAGGAATTGCATAAAATACAACATTGTGTACTATTTTCAGATCTTTATTCATTACAGGTACATAGTTATGATTATTTCAAGTTAGGGTTGTTGACTAATCCAAAACTAGTCATGTGAGACTAAAGTAAAGTTTGATGAAAATGCTAGTCTCTTGTTGTTAAA
>ML788830.1:119214-141567 GCA_009831015.1 Picea engelmannii
TATAGTACCAAGCACAATTGTTCCTCATGTTCTTCCATTGTCCAAGAATATATCAATATGTCATCAATAAATACTTGAACAAACTTCTCCAAGTATTTGTGAGACACCCCATTCATCAAGCTCATGAATACCCATGGGGCGTTTGTCAGTCCAAACGGTAAAACGGTAAACTCGTAATGCCTGAACCTCATATTGAATGCAGTCTTAGGAATTCCTTCCTCTTTGATCCATAACTGGTGATATCTCGATCTCAATCCGATCTTTGAAAACATTATCGCACCTTTAATTTTTTCAAACAAATCATCTATTCTTGGCAACGGATACTGGTTCTTTATCGTTGCCTTCTTCAATTGACGGTACTCAATACAGAGTCTCCACAACCCATCCTTCTTCCATATAAAAATAACAACTGAACCCCAAGGTGACACACTTGGACGTATAATTCCTAGGTCCAACAACTCCTTCAATTGCATTTTCAACTTCTATAACTCAGGGGTCAACATCTGATAAGGCGTTCTTGCTATCGGTTCAGTTTTGGGTTTAAGTCGATGGTAAATTCCAGCTCTCTTCCGGGCGGAAAACTTGATAACTCTTCTGGGAACAAAACTGCAAACTCTCGTACTAACGTAAGGTTTTATAATCCTTCTGCCACACCCTTTTTGTTCAACACTAGGATTGCATATAGCTTGCATTCCTTGCACATGCTCTTCCATAGTTGTAGGGAAGAAATGAACCTTAGGGAAACTCCCCGGTTTCTTCCTAAAATCACTCATCTATGTCCCTCATCATCGGTCAAACTCAATTGTTTCATCTTACAGTTGAGTATCACATCATGTGATTCCAACCAGTCCATACCAATCACAACATCATAAGATCCTAAGATCATGACGTACAGTTTGGCCTTCATCAAAATCTCCCAAGTTAAGGCTACAGTCTGTAACCTTTCCTCTAACCTTCTGCTTGGAACCCGAATCCATTTCCGCGTAGATAAACTCGTCCTATTCGACTTCCTTTACCTTAATTATTTTTAGCGTTGCACCAAAAATAAAGATCTATGTCGCACCATGATCTATCAAACTACTAAAGGTCTAGTCAACGATGGTACCTGACATATGGAGCATAGTATATTGGTGCTTGGCCTGTTGGTTATTCACCACTGCATGAATCTGATGGGCCTTGCCCAAATATCCTACTATAGTGTGTCTGGATGACCCGACTACTCTGGCCCTCTCAACTGGATAGTCACGTTGGTAATGTGTCTCTCCACATGTCCAACATTTGGTCTTTGATCCAGTACTCCTAGTCCCCGAAGTAGAAGTTGTTGGCCCACCATCCTGAAACCATGGTCCATTATGTTGAACAGGCCTAAACTATTGTTGTTGTGTACGGTGTTGATGTTGGTGTTGTGGTCCTCTGTAGGGAGTCCAATGTTGAGGCATCGGTCGTCATGGTGTCATGAACGTGTATCCTCTCAGAGTACCTCAATACCCTGATGGATGTCTAACTGGTGTCTGATGTTGTTGCAAACTAGATGTCGCATGTCCCTTCGATCTCGTAGGAGTCCTGCTCTGACCCCCACTGATCAACTCTTCCTTAGCTATGAGGGCCTTCTAGACTAAATCACGCAACGGTTGAGGCATTAGGATCATCACTTTTGCACAAGTGATGACGTTAAGGCCGAACACAAACTTGTTGACCTTGAGCTTCTCGGTGTTCATCTATGGAGCATACCTAAGCAGCTCCATGAATCATGCCTCATACTCGAGCACCATACGACCACCCCGTCGCAAGGCATTGAACTCATTGAGTTGGTGCTCAATGAATTTATTTGACAAATACCTCTCCCAGAACCTCTCCTCGAACAGTTCCCATGACACATCTTAGACGGCCATGTTCAGTTGTGGTAAGAGCATCTTCCACCATAGAAGAGCGCTCTCATTTATCTGAAAGACCACCATGCGGACTTTCATGTTGGAGGTGTAGTCGCAAAGTGTGAAGCACATCACCATGTTATCCAACCATGCCTCGGCGGTTTCACCATTCGTGACACCCAAGAACTTGAGATAATTGACCTTCTCGATTTGTCTATGAACGCTACCAGTACCAATTAGGGAACGTTGTGGACCCTCAGGGGGTATAGGCACCCTGGCCTCATCTCTATCTAGACGATTAATCAAGGCCTCTAACATCCTCTAAAAGGACCTCATCAACCCAACCACATCCCCCACAACAATCTGCTCCTGTCCAATGATGTGTTCTTCTCCTTGGGGGTTAGAATCCTCTGGCGTGGATGCTACTAGAGGCGTTGCGCCTCCTCCCCTAGCACCATGTTGTATGCCTTCGCGGCATCCTCTAACCATGATTACTTGCAAGGACACAATTCAATTTAATTAGAGATAAATTACTAATCAAGTGTTTAATACAGTGGAAGGCGTAACGATCCCAAGTCACGGGGTTGAACCCGCTCTGATAACATATGTAACAGCCCTTCTATTACAACTAGAAAAAATGAAACACAAGAGGTAAAAAAAAAAATTAAACGCACAAGTAACGTCAACACATAATTCATAGCAGTGCATAAACAATGAAATCATAGTTAATAGCATTACAAACGAATCATCATTGTAATCAATAACGACGCAACCAACACATCAAAATAATTAGTATCGACACACAATTAACACGTCATCACATTAGATAATGACACATAATCAACAAGTATCGTAAATGGTGACGCAAGATCAACTCATCACATAAAGATAACACAGAGAAACTACTCGCCCAACCTACCCTACAAGGTTAGGACCTCCAAGACACATAAGCAATGCTCAAGCCTAGGATTCATCCTATTGATTTTGACCATTTAAGGTCTCAGGGCTGGCGACTATTCTAAGGAACAAGGTGGTGTCTACATCCCACTAACACAATCAAGTTGACAATCAACTAGATAAATCAATCAATCTTAAACGGTAATTAATCAAGGCACGAGAGAAATCATCAACTTTATTTTCATGGCGCGCAAGTAATTCTAATTGCACAAATCAGCATACATCAACATTAACTTCAAGACGCAAGACTAAGCAAATACATAACCGATCATACAACAACATTTGATACCTGGCACAAGGAAATCTAATCACTCCATCCTTTATTCATTAAAATTATTCCAAGGTGCAAAGAGTAAATGAATTCTAAAGAAATCATAAATTTACATAGTTAGAGGTGCAAGATAAATTTGATTACTGAACCAACCATTCATCCACATTTATTTCATGGTGCACGAGTTATCTAACCACTTAATTAAACATGTGTAACATTATTTAGTGTGTGCAATCAATATATTAACTTAATCATTCATTGACATTAAATATTCATTGCACAAGAGTAACTATCCATTTATTCATGGCGCAACAAATTCAAGTACTTCATCGATCATACATCAAACTAATTACATAAATCATCATATCAACATTAAATTCAGAATGCATTAATTCAAGGACGCATTCAATTTATATACATTAATTCAAGGATGCATTCAATTTATGTGCATTAATTTAAGGACACATTCAATTTACATACATTAAGACTGGATAATCAACTATACATAAGAAATGAGAATCCACAAGAGAAAGAGTGCAGTTCCTTGGTGTATAATTGTCTAACATATATGTATTATTAACCACTTGCACAAGTGATTATTATCAATAATAAATTCCAGTCAATTATTTCTCTATCATAGTATCTAGCTCATGGATATGGTTGAATACCATTGTTTAAGTAGCATGCAAAGATACATACTTCGAACTTGATTGTATTAAAAGAAAAAAAATTATGTGTGAGCATTGTATCTTCAATTTCCAATAGTCTGGAATTTAGTGCGCTCAACTAGATTCGAGGAATAACAATTATGAGGATTTTGTGACAAGGTAATTCTAATTACTTAAAATTCCTTCAACGCAATTATAATTATTGCAGTAAGGCAATAGATAGCAATAAATTAAATACAACCTAGATGCTAAAAGAGGAAGGTAAGTGGCATAAAAAATTACAGCATCACATGATTATACCCAAGGCAATAAGACAACAAATAGTTAGAATACAAAGTGTAAAATAACACACAAATAGGTCATCAGAATTAAAGAATTGGTAACTACAAGAAAACAGAGTAAAGGCCCCAGCAACTTCACAGAACGAATCTTAGAAATCGCAGAGAGGCTTTACTTCCCAGGGCACAGAGAAGAACTATGGGGATGCTGAGTAAGTCCCAGCTATAATCACTCTACGGGTTTAGAAAAAAATGCTAAGGAACTCAGCACAAGGGAACAGAGTATGATTGCGAGAAAAAGGATGAGGGTAAGACTAGAATTGAAGAGATTTCATGCCAAAATATAGAGATTTGGAAAGGAAAAACGAAGGGATATTGTACACAAACAATTCGCAGAGAAAGCATGCCAAATACAGAGATTTGGAAAGGAAAAAAATGCAGGGATATTGTACGCAAACATTTCGCAGAGACTGCATGCCAACATACATAGATCTGGAAAGGAAAAATGCAGGGATATTATACCCAAACAATTCACAGAGAAAGCATGCCAAAATATAGAGCTCTCGAAAGGAAAATCGTAGGGATATTGTACCCAAACATTTCATAGAGAATGCATGCCAAAATACATAGATCTGGAAATGAAAATCACAGGGATATTGTACCCATACCATTCGCAAAGAAATCATGCCAAATACAGAGATTTGGAAAGGAAAAACATAGGGATATTGTACCCAAACAATTCGCGTAGAATGCATGCCAAATACAGAGATCTAGAAAGGAAAAATGAAGGGATATTGTACCCAAAAAATTCACATAGAATGCATGCCAAATACAGAAATATGGAAAGGAAAATCCCAGAGTTATAAATGTATAACATCGCTAGCAAAGGAGCAAGGAACAAGGGTGGAGGCAAGATGGAAACTCCAAGAATTACATATATACAAAATTTTATGAGGGAGAATATTCAAAGATTTAAAAAAAAACACAGAGAATAGAACTCAGATATCAACATGCAGATATTTATTAAATCACAGAGAATGAAAAAGATATGAAGTCGGATAGGAAGCATTCGTAAGTCACACCACTTCGTAAGGACATCAATCAATAGACTAATTCCAAAAACCTTGTACATAATAAAAACTTATTATAATGCAAATTCAAAATGAAAATACCGTGACCGACGAAGATAGGCTTGATGACGATCCTTGGAAACTAGTGTTCCCTTCCCTTGTTTGCTTTCTAACTGTTGAGACTTCATCGATACATCACAGCCAATGCTAGGGGTACTCTTCTTCCCCCTTATCCCCCCAAGCCGCAATGGGGCCATGCATAAACACAACCATAATCCTCTAGCTCCTAGCTCGCCTCGCAAGGTACATCCACCACTCTCTCTCTCGAGTTGGGTATCCCAACTCTCACAAGTAAAACCAATCAGAATTTCTCCAGCATAACCTTACTCATAACCAGTGTGTCCTCCATTCCTCCTCTCAGCCATTTGTTTTATAGAATTTTCTTAGTGACCACTTTCCATTTCCACATTTAATTCTTTAAAAAAAAAAAAATAGGAATTATTCCCCCCATACACTTGTCACATGTTACCTTAGTTGCACCAATAAATCCACAATTTAATTAAATTAAATGTCAATTTCCGTCACCCGTCCTAAAAGCGCTCCTAAAATCACTCCTAGTTGTCACTTTATTCCCTTTATTTCCTCTTTAATGACTAACGCCTTTCTAAAACTATGTTGTGTTTAAATTAGGAAAGTTCTCTAGTTAGACTAGACTCTAGATACCTTTCTATGCTTACACATATTTATGCTTTATTCCTTTATCATTTTAAATTCTAATTTGGTATTTACTTGCACAAGTGTATTAATCACTCCTTAGGATTTATTTTTATTTTCATTGATTCTTAATTTGATTTACTTCATCCCTTCATCATTTAATTTAAAATTTTAGTTTTTAGTCTTCTCACTCACTTAGACTTAGGCTTAATTAAATATTTATTTTCAAACTCCTAGACCATTAGGGATTATGCTTAATAAATTCATTCTTTAGTTAATTAATTAATCAATTAATTAATTAGGTAGGTGCTCATTATTTTATAAGGTTTAACATTCGCTCAAGTTTTCTAGGCCACATAGATTCATTGACTCATTTTTTTTATACTGCGATGTTCCCTTCAAGATGTACTCCGTGCTCCAAGGGTGTCACTCTCCTTTGATTCAAATTTTAATTACACAACATGCCCTTCAAGACACACTACGTGATCCAAGGGTGCCACTCGCCTTTGATTGGTTTTGGTATTTGTCCAACCCTTGGAGTCAATACTCCATTCAGGAGACCTTGTGAGAGACTAAGGGCCTCTAAGGAATAAAGACCATGCCTTATTGCACTCCCCTTAGAATATTCGTGAGTGACTATCTCAATCTTCCCTCACAGCATCGTGGATATCTCGTACTAGGTAATCGTTAACCTAGAATTCGAGCCACAGCGAAAGTGCTAGAAGGTTATGATATGGATGCTACCACACCTCTCCCTCAATGTTTGGTTACTGTGCATGGCCCCTTTACTCCTTATGTGAGTCAGATTAGCAAGAAATCGTCGGCCTGCATCCATCAACGAAACAATGTCAATGATCCATAAACAACATCATAATATACTTGATCATATGTCACATATGCATAAAGGAAATACTCAAACCAATACAATCCACTCCCTGACTCAATTCGGATTCCAAAAAGGTAAATTGATGCCATCGACATCCTCAATCTATCAAATGTGCTCCACACTCAAGGGAAACTCACCAATAGAATCTATCAATACATAGAAATCCAATAACATAACATCATAATCCATCAACATAATCATAAGAATCCATAAGCGAACAGGCAACCATATACTAAAACCGGATCACTTGCACGCAAGTGTCCTCGAAGAATAAGTCACTAAAATGTGCTTGCAAGAGTGGGATGTTACACAAACAAAACCATGCAACAAAGAGCTAAAGGCATTATGACTAAAGATTGGCTAAAGAACAAGTAATGGCCCCTCTGTTACGACAACGAATAGCGATGTACAAAAGGTAAATATTTTTCCTTGCATTAGGTAATTAAAACTTCACCACATAATGAATAGAAACACTATCCACACATCATCCAAATTAGTAACGACACCTAATCAATGCATTAACATATTAAATAACGACACATAATCATCATGTATCATAAAAATAGCGACGCAAAAACAACACAACACGATCAACTGAAAACATCATTACTTTTATTCCATCAACTCGTCACATATAGATAACATAAAGAAACTACCCTCCCAACCTATCTTGCAAGGTTAGGACCTCCAAGACACATAAGCAACACTCAAGTCCAAGATTCATCCGATTTATTTTCACCATTTAAGGTCTCAGGACTAGCAATTGTTCTGAGGAACATGGAGGTATCAAATTCCCTTATCCAATCCTAGTATCACCATCAATCCTAGAACTTCAACATCAATAATTTAGAAATGAAACTCTTCCTCAAGAATCGAACATTTCAATATAGTATGATCTAATTATCTGTAACACCATTGTGGTATGAATGACTAATTTAGGTAGATCAATAAACTTCAATTGAAACGTATCCAGCATAATTAAAATTTATAATCCCCTAATCAATTCTCATATAACAAGGACAATTTTGCAACATATAAATCAAATCCTTCATCACTAATACTATAGTTTTTCCATTACTCTACAATATAAAGTAATTCTACCGATGTTATAATAAATTTAAACCTAGTGCATCGACAATATATAATCAAATTAATTAAACTTACCAACTACACCTCAACATCCTATCATTCTAATTAGCATAAACCAAAACTCAACATCCTATAATTCTAATTAGCATAAACCAAAACTAGGGATCTACACTTGTATCCATATGTTTAATATATCCAATAATTATAATAATGAAAGGTTCACTTATTACAATTTATTCTTCTCACGATTTATATGATAAACTAAAATTTATATGATAAACTAAAAGAATATAAATAGCATCCTTTGGAAGGTACTCTTATATTTCATTCCATACAAGCTTATGATATCCAACTGTATTATATGTAGTGATAAGTCAAGATGATCCTATTAAATCATGTACACATTGGGAGAAGTTATTACATAATTCACATGATGTATGATGTCAATAAACATAGCATCATGGTATAATAAAATAGTTGTGTAATTCATGCCCTTAAGAAGATTTAAGGGATTAATTATTTCAGCATTTATGTAAGGAATTCTTAGGTCACCTACATATCCATTTATAGAGTAAAAGGGAGTCTAATCATAAAGCCATTAACCAAGCAATCAACTGCTTTATACATCCATTTAAAAGGGCTTAGAGGAAATAAATATCATAATAATAAAAGGATTCAGCTACAATATGTATCCATTGAAAAGAATTATAAGAAAACCACAATCGTTCCATACTATATTAATTAATTGACATGTGGACCTTTGTTAATTTAAGCATGTTTAAACTGGTGGATTGCTTTTTACGTGGGACAATGTCAACAATTTACCTAACCCTTCGTTAATCCTTCCTTAAGAATCATTATCCAGGCACCTTAAGGGACTGATCCCGGGCATGACGGTTAGCAGAAGTAAAGTTGACATAAATTCGCCAGGAGTCTGAAGGGTTTTTAAGGGTTTTCAAAAGGAGATTCAACTTTAGCAAGGCTCATCATGGAAAAGGTTGACACTACCATAAGGAAGCGTGGAAGTCAAAAAAAATTGATGGCGAAGGTAGTACGCAATTGCGAGCAGCAAAATGTCATAAGAGGAGGTGTGACCTCTGATAGAGTACGTATAATAAAATCTTAAGGATTTCTAAAATCTTAGGCGGAAAACCATTTAGCAGAGGATTATTTTATAAATGAAATTTACCAAGAATTAATAAATTCAACATCAAATCCCCTTTTTTTTAAACAGAGTCCTCTATGCAAATCATGCATATATATAAAAATATATACGATTCCTCTATCATTAACCAACTAGCCATTAACAAACTTCAATAACAAAGTGATTACATAGAACAGCAAATCCCTTTTTGAAACTAAGGATCCTCTCAACAAATCATGCATATGAAAAATCTATATGATTCCTTATAATTTAACCAACTAGCCATTAACAAAACTTCAATAATAGGGGTGATTACATAGCAGACCAATACATGATCTTTCCATACACAATTTGATGCACAAAGACTACTTTGAATACAAGTGAATATTAATTTGATACAAGAAGATTTAATTTTTATAACCAAGTAATTAATGTGACCAGATAAAATAATAAGAGGAATTTCTTCATTTGAAGGCTTGTGTGACGTCCACTCCTTCGCCTATCAATCCCAAGACCTCACTGGTACCTCTCATCCATTGCTATGAGTACTCCTCTTCCCCCTTAACCCCCAGAGCCGCAAAGGGGCCACGCACACAAAACCAGAAAAACACTCTAGCTCCCAGCTTACCTCGTAAGGTAAAGCCACCACTCTATCTCAAGATGGGTATCCCAACTCTCACAAGTAAAACCAGTCAAAAATAATTCGACATCATAGCTTTACCAATAACCATTTGTGTCCCTTTACCATCTAGACCAATTGATTTATATGAGTTTCCTTGCTGACACATCCCCACTCGCACAATTATTTTTCTTTTTAATCAAAAAAATTAGAATTATTTTCCCCTTACACTTGTCACCCTCTCCACCAGTTGCACAGAAATTCCATATTTTATTTTAATTCAAATTCAAATTCCCTCACATTTCCCAAAAGCGCTCCTTAAATCACTCCTAGTTGTGTCTTTATTCCCCATATTCCCATTTAATGACTGACGCCTTACTAAATCTGAGTTGAGTTAAAATAGGGGTCTCCTTCTAGTTAGACTAGTGGTAGCTAGACTCTAGATTCATTTCTTTGTGTACCCTATTCTCTCATCTTTATTTATTTCTTATTTTAAAACTCTCTTTTAATATTTTCTTGCACATGTGTGCCTTATATCAAATATTTAAATATATTTCACCTTTTCTTAATTCGTAACTTGATGTACTTCATTCCTTTTTAATTTACTTTATAATTTGATGTACTTCATTCCTTTTTAATTTACTTTATAATTTAGTTTTAGTCTTCTTACAAAAACTTAGACTTAGGCTTAATTTATTCCTCCCCTTTTGAATAGGCGTAGACTTTTATTGGGATTCTTAATTAATAAATTCAATCTTTAATTAATTAATTAAATCCAGCAAGGCCCAAAGATTTTCAAGGTTTATAATTATTCTTTCAAGGATTTCTAGGCCACCTAGATTCATTGACTCAAGTTTCATTTACACGACATGCCCTTCAAGACGCACTCTGTGCTCCAAGGGTGCCACTTGCCTTTGACTAGTTTTGGTAGTTTTCTAACCCTTGGAGTGAGCACTCCATTCGGGCGACCTTGTGAGAGACTAAGGGCTTATAAGGAATAAGGACTCTGCCTTATTGTGTGTCCCTTAGAATCTTCGTAAGTGAGTGTCTCAGTCTTCCCTCACGACATCGTGGACCCCTCGAACTAGGTAATCGTTAAATTACAATTCGAGCCASGGTGGGAGTGCTAGTAGGTTGTAACAGGGAGTTGCCACACCTCTCCCTCAATATGGTTTATGTGCATGGCCCATTTACTCCTTATGTGAATCAAATTAGMAAGCATTCGTTAGCCTGCATCCATCGATGAAACATTGTCAATGATCCATATACAAGATCATACTATAACCAATCATATGTCACATATGCATAAATGAAATACTCAAACCAATACAATCCACTCCCTGACTCAATCTGGAGTCCAAGGAGGTCCATTGATGCCATTGGAATCCACAATTTGCCAAGTGTTCTGCACACTAAAGGAAAATTCATCAATAGCATATCTCAATACATATATATCAAATAATGTTAAATCACAATCATCAACATCATCATAAAATCCACAATAAAAACACATAACCATGTATTATAACCAGACCATTTACACGCAAGTGTCCTCAAAGAATAAGTCGATAACATGTGCTCGCAAGAGCAGGATGTTACATTGGACAAAATATTTTATTCAATAATACTATTGTGCAAATTAACTAATTCATAGATTTTTAGCTTATGAATTTACTAAAAAAATAATAATTGCATTAATATGTATGATAATATTGTCATTGTCATTAGATAAAACAACATCCTATTAAATCAAGGTATGTAGGTTTAATGTTTGAAATTATCTTGATCACCTATGCACTAAAATAGATAACCTCTCAAATTCCCCATTTAAATATATTACTCACTTACTTTTCAATGACTGGATAAATGACAAACAAAACCATGCAACAAAGAGCTAAAGACATTATGACTAAAGATCAACTAAAAAACATAAATATTTTTAAAATGGACAATTTGGAGAGAGAAATTAGTAGAAAACGGTTAGTGGTGGTAATTTTGACATCATGCTTCCATCATAAAGAGGTTTCTTTCTATCTGCAAACCATGAGAGAGTGTATGGAAAAAAAGATCGACATTGTATGTAAGGATACTCCTAGTAGCCAAGCAACTAAAGGAATTCATATTAGTGATTCAAATTGTATATAAAACTTTAAGATTAAAAACTTGATAATGTTGTTGATAATACAACATTAATCATATAATAATTATAAATATGTAAATATATGTTCAAGATTCAATAATTCATTGTTGATCATATAGATTTTGTTACATTTTTTTATTATTTATTTATGATTTCATAGATCAAATAAATCTTTCTAACAATCCTAGATTATTCAATTGAGAAACATTCCATATAACCATGGCATTTTACAAGAGAGGCTATTTAGAAGGCACAAAACCATATTTACAAGGAACATGTGCAACATAATTCTCTTTGAAGACTTTTTAGCTATAACATTAGAGCATTCGAGAAACAATAAAAGCATTAAAGAATATAAAAAATATCAAATCTTCAACTTTTAAAATTGGATTAAATGAGAAATTTTATCAAAATTATAAAAATATCAAATTTTGTAAAAATGATGAAATGAATTTTTTCTATTAAAATCAAATATTTGAAAAAACAATGAATAAATGAGAAAGTTTATCAAAATCAAATAAAATGACTTATCATTTAAATTAATCAACAAAAACATATGCAAAGTAAACCTATGCTTTTTCACGCATTGCTTGGAACTAATTATTTAAACTTGTACTCAAAAAATGGAAAAGGAAAAACTTTAGTTCATTTTATGTTGGTTGAAATATGAAAATAACATGTTATCTACTTTCTAAATTTCAAATGGAAGAAAAAACATATTATTTTAATTTTTAAATACCATTGTATATCTTTATTGAAATATGGAGAAAAATAACAAAAACAGATTTCCTCACCAATGTATTTTATTTGTATCAATAGCTTGTTTAATTTACTTATCAAAGACAATTATTTAATTATATTGAAACCTTGAAAAGAATAGGTTATTTCACTATGATTTAAAGTCCATTATTTAATTGTCTACCCAAAACTAATAAGAAAAAAAACAAAAGATTTCAATAACATCTTTGTTTGAACGATGTTAGTACCATCTCTTTTTTCATATTTCTTTTTTTTTATGATATCGATTCCTACTATTTGAATGTTGTTACCAAGACAAAAATGTGGCAAAAACTATGATATAAGCTTGTTACTAATGTTCATGGTGATTGTAATCTAGCCATGCATGTCAACAAGATCAGCGTGCACAACTTGGGATTTTGGAGGTGAGTTGGATGTTCTCACTGAAGCAGGACCATATACATCTAAAACATCTCCTTTAAAAACATTGGTTGAATTCTCCATGCATATGTCAAATATGGAAGATGGTATTAGGTTATTTTTTCTTTTCTTGTGAACGAAATCCTTTTTTTTTTGGATTATTTTTTTGTGTTCAAAATTCAACTTATAAATCTATTATTTAATTTTTATATAATGAAGTAATATGCAAAGGTAATACAAGTTTCTTTTTATGTTTTTGTTGCAAAGGGATAATCATTATGCCTCTTTGTTGGTTGGTCGTCATCATTGGCAATTGTCTAGCTATCTTCTTTGCGGGAATTCATTTTGTTCTTGCAATGAATGAACAAACCAATTGTTATTTGTTTACTTGTTTCGGGATAGGAAAGGAAAATTTTCTAATAAATGTGCATTCACAGAAACAACAACATAACATAGATATTTATGTTATTGACAATAATTTATAGGAATCAAGCTCAAGTGCTCTCCAGATTTTACGCTAAATACTATAGTTAACTATTTTTAAAAACTAATAAAACTAGTTTAAAAAGATAACAACTTTAATATATATATATATATATCCATTGTTGTCTATTGTAATTGCATTCTGAATTCTAAACAATGAAGACTCAAAATTTACGAAGGAATGCTAATTAATATTAATTAATTTAATCAAGTAATTGTGAACAAAAACAACATGGTTACAATTGATAGTTTTTACATTATTAGCTAAAGTAATTGCATTATGAATTCTAAATAGTAAAATTGATGAAGGAATATTAATTAATTTAAGTAACGAAATTTGAAAAAAAGTAAAGTAGAATCAAAAGTATGGTTTCAATTGATAACCTACTAGAGTGCCTAAAGTCAATAAAATTGTCCAGTCAATATTTTGCACCAATTACAAAAAACTTACTTAAATTTTGAAAGTTATAAAAAAGATATTTAATTTTTAGAAACTTTAGTTTCATACAAAATCAACAAAACTTATGTCAACAAAATTTGAATAAGGAGTCTAAAGCTACAACAAAAAACCCCTAGTGTTAATACAACAAAAATACCTAGTGCTCATACACCCCAATTCTGACATGATTTTACAATTTAATTACAAACAAGTTCAAAGAAAACAATTATCAGAATCTAGAATAAAGAAAGACAAACCTGTATTTGCAAACAATTATCAAATACAATAAAAAATAAATAAAATCAAAAAGCATATTAGTCTAGACAATCAAATAATTTTAGATACAAGCTAAAATATTTCACCTAGTATTTAGAAACCAAATCAACATTCATCATTCATGTCAATATAACTAATTTCAAATATAGTTTATAATATCAACAATATTTGAACTATCATAGTATGTAGATATTGGCTAATTTCAAACAAGACAAAAGTGTCAATATTCATTTTACATACTTTTCCAATGTTTCATAAAAGGAAACCACTAAATTTGGAAAAGCAAAGAATAGATGAGAAGAGCCAAGATACCTGCCATCAAAATAAAACATTTTATTTTATTTTTGCTTTTGCATTTTTCAAATATGAATAGAAATGAATCCAAGTCTTTGTTGTGAAATTCAATTTAGGCTTAACAAAGCATATATCGCATCATTGTCAGTCCAATGTGCATCTAATATATTGACTTCACAATCGTTAGAATCCAAATTTGTCCAAATGTGATCAATTTGAGTTTTTATTTTTGGAGTGCATTTGTTTGTTATTTCTTGCAAATGTTGTGAATGCATATAGTCTACTAGTTCTTTGATTCTTTGACTAGTTGCATGAATGTAAATATTGAAATCACCAATGATTATCAAGATACAATCACTGTGAAGAATTTGTACTTTAGTTATTGAAGTTGTTTCAATGATTGTTGAGGCGGAGATGTGAATGGAGCAGCATATATGTTCATTATGCAAACATGTCGTTGGACATACACCTCAGACATGACAAGTTCAACTTTGTTACTATAGAATTTTTTTGTTGCAATTATGTCTATGTTTCTTTCTATACAAGAAAGGACACCATGGATAGAGTATGTTACATTAAAATTGCATTTGGAAAATTGGTTTTTGCTTGATGGCCAATTAGTTCGTGTCTCTTGCAAAAAAATTATCATATTGCTCATAAGGTCTTCATCTTATAGAATGTCATCAAGGTGTGCATGTAGACTATGTGTGTTTAAATTTGCAATTGAATTCTATTAGAACATGTGATCGAACTTTGCACATAGTATAATTTCCATGATTGATTTTCTAACAACCATTTCATTTATGTTGTCACTTTTTTGTTGATACAAAAGTTTTCTTGTGTTATTTTTTGAATTAGAAATAGTGAATTCATGGTTTTGACTCTTGACAACGTTGTTTATACTAATCCATGTGTTCTAATATTTCTTGGATCAAATGCAATTTTATCTAAATTCAATCTGTGTGCTCTTTGTATTGTTCTAGCGCAAGCTAGTTGTATTGGGAATTGTTTTTGTATTGTAGTTTGATTCTTTCCTCTAGTGCATGGAAATGGATTTGCAATTCGAAATATTGGTGTCCAACTTGGTGAAATATTTTTTTCATAGAAATCATGAAACTTATCTCTTTGTGATTTTCAAACAAAATCTATCCAAATGACATCCATTTCATTGTTTCCTTTTGAATAACCCTTGAATGCTCCATCAACACCATTGACAAGTCTGTCTTCTATGTTGTATTTTCTAGCATATAGCTCAACTAGGATATTTATCTTTACTAGTATTATTTATGGCAAGGTAGTTGTTTTGTCATAAGTTGGAATTTTTTCTTGACTGCTTTCAACTTCATCAAATGCTTCAAGAATTAGCAATTCTTCATCTACTTGTGAAAGAATTTTTTCATTATGTCTTTGCACATCTTTGTTTTTGTAAAATAAGTATGGAAATAAAGGATCTATTGGTGGTGATCTATAACAATGATTATTTATGTATTCTATGTCATCATTGGACTATTCATTCAATCTCATTTTGTTCAAAACTCTAATAAAAAAATTCTCTTTGACGCATCGACATGTGCAACTCATAGCATTTTAATTTTTCTTTCCAAAAAGTGTATGATAATTTATCATTTTTCAACATTGGGTTTTCAAATATAAAAGAATATTTGACAAGTTGTGTTTGATACAAGTCCCCATAAAATATTATGTCAACATTTCCAAAATATTTTGTTGGGGTATGTTTTATTTCTCGCAATCGTTTATCAATTTGGTACAAGAATGTTGTGTCAACAAGAGATGCTTCATCAATTAGCAAAACAAAAAGTTGTTCATAGTGTTTTGTCAATGTATCCAACTTTTTGTTGCTTAGGGGTAGATATTTTGATTTGTTAAAGGGTATGGAAAATGAATAGTGCAATGTGACACCTCTTGCATTAAATGTTGTTTTTCCTGTGTACGTTGTTATGATTCCTTTTAATTTAAGAGGGTTATATTCCATTCTATTGTTGTACATGTGCACAAGGAACTGGAAAATTTCCTTCCCAATAAATGTTTTCCCAGTCCCCGCGCCTCCTATCAAAAACAAATGGATTGGTTCATTTAGGGCCTTTTTCTTTTTTGTTAATATATCTTTCACTATCGTTGTTTGTTCTTTGTCTTCTCATGCTATAGAATGTTGTATTTTCTAATATATGTGGTTTTTGTACAACATGGTAAGGTCTGTCGAGCGATGTTTTTATCTTTTTCATGTTTTGAAAGTGTTGGAGGTCAGTATCGATATCATATTATTCATAGTGCTTACTATCATTAGAGACTTTGTTCTTAGATATTTATTGGTTTTATTTAACTACATCTCTATTAAACACTTGATAACCTCTAGCTTCAAGTATGCTTGATGCATCATCAAGTGTACCCCATGCTTTAGTTGTTGTATATGTGAAATTTTGTTCATTTTTTTATGGTTTCTTTTAAGCTCATGTAGGAATTCTTCCAAGTTAAATATTGCTTTTGAAAATTGTTTTCATCAAGTCTATATGGAACGTATAGCATCAATTGTTTTCTATAGAAATTTTCAACATCTTTATGTTCACTATATCTCATGTATCTAATGACATATGGCATATCACTATGTCTTTGTTTCTTGCCCTTTTTTGTATAGCTTGATGCAAACTCTGCTAAGAATATATGTTCAATGCTTGTAGGGCGTTGAAAATAGAAATCAATGATTGATGCACATATTATTCCTTCTAAATTATTTGGTTCTAGTTGCAAATATTTTGGTTTTTTGAGATAAATGCCCGTTGATCTTTGGGTGAAGTATTAATAAATATACATTTCCTTGAACTTGTATTCAAGGGTAGAGACAAAATTATACATACAGCTTATTGTGCAGACATTTGTTGCAAGTTTAACAAAGCTTTTCCAAGCTTCCTTATTGTGTGTACAACATCGATATTTGTTTTTTTATATTCTTCTCGTATATGCTTAAATGTCATTGTGATTGTTTTATCAAGTTTTTTCATGTAAGAGATACAATATGTATTTTTTGCATATGAATCAAGTACGTATTGAGAATATTTGTTTGCATTCCAATTTTTTGGAATATGACAAGAGAAATTATTAGTACATATGTCTATTGGTCTTCTCTCTAATAGAATTTTCGTTCGATTTGAACTACATTTAATTGCATTGATGTAGTCCTCTTCTATCAAACTCAATCTCTCTAAGAAGTTATCGAACATGTATGTCTCATTGTATTTTTCATGTTCTAGAGTGTCAAAAATTAAATTTTGCATTTTTTTCTTTGTTGTATCATCACTAAATGTTGTTGGTTCAAGTATTCTTGTTTTTCTCATTGGAGGAATGGGGAAATTGAACCTACAATGAGTGTTTTTCTTTTTCCTACAAGTTCTTATGTGATGATGATGTTGAATTGTTTTAAGATCATTTCCAAGTATTCTTTAATCACAAGAAAAATACATATCTACAAAGTATTCTATTTCAACATTTGTGTTTCTTCCATAGATGGGTTCATCCTTTATCCATAACAATGCATGATCATGTTGATTTCCTCTGTTTTGGAACTTTGTTACAAATAAATGGTCTTTTGACTCACCAAAGTACTTGTAATTATGATAAATTAGTTGTCACGGAGCATTTATTCTATTTTTGTAATATTGTACACAATTTACCGGATCATTTCTTATCAAGGTTTCAACTTCAATTTCTATGTCATTTTCAATGGTTGGTTTGTTTTTTTCTTTTATATGTTTTACTGCATTGATTAATGGTTTCCAATTATTTTCTGCACTACTAAATGATACGAAGAACGCCAGTGGTCCTAGTTTTCATATCATTGCATAAAGGTTCTTACGTAAACCTAGAAGGTAATCTGGTGATGTGCGGATAGATCTTAGATCCATGTAACCAATGTATGATTTTAGTATGCGATCCAAATTTGGTTTTGACTTAACATATTTGCTACTATTTTTCTTCCTTTCAAGTGTCATTTTCTTATTCTAATCCAAATACAGTTGATCACTTGTCTAAGAATAATCCGAACTATTTTGTAAAAAACAATTGTGATGTGGTACGCAAAGTCGTGGTCTTTGTGCAAAACCTCCCATTGAGAAATTTTTTGATACGTAAATTTTTTTGTGATTTTTTCTAGTCATTTTTCTCCATAGAAAAATGTAGGGAAGCTCATTTCCTCTGAATATCTATCTTGAAAAATTCCTAATGGCATGTAACCTTTAGCAAGAGCAATGTTTATTTGATTGTTTTGAAGATCATATATACTATGTGAATCTGTGAATCCATGGAGTAGTGTCTTTGTTATTGGTTCTTCAGTGTTTTCATTGGTGTCATTATCCATTTTTTTATCAGTGTCAGTTGCATTTGCATCTACAAACTAGTTAAACACTTGTTTCAATTTTCATTTATAACAACTTTATCCATCTTATACAACATACTTTTGGATAGTCTCTTTAATGCCTTCATGACCATGTGTACATGAATGCGACCAAAAGCATAAATACTTTTGTAGCATAGTTTTATCTTTATTTCCACTACAACTATGTATGTTTCTTTTATTTCACGAGGTAAAGCATGTTGATTTCAAAATGTGTTAGTAGGCACATTGATTACACCCCCAGTTAAGCCCATTTGTTGTCCTTTATACTTATGACCTAGCTCTTGAATTTGCAAGAAAGGAAATCTCAATGTTATTAGCCTTTCCTCTAGTTCATTTAGTTGTTTCATTATGTGTATACACTTATTTCGTCGAATATCCCGTGGACATGTAAATTTTGGAATATCATCATGTTGCAAGCTCTTGTGAAGGCTTGCAAGTACAGTCATTTTCTAAATTGTCATGTGTGCATTCTTTCAATTATGTTTTTCTTGTTTCAATGTCAAGTTTATGTATATATATTGGTTTGTTGTTTACTACATCTTTTAAAAAAAAAGTGTGGTTACAAACCAAGCAATTGTAGATAGGCATGTCAGCAACATGTCTCTCAAATGCTTGCTCAGCTAGTGTTGGCAGTAAGTTTTCTTGTTGTTCTTTTCTTCCATGAGAGAGTCGAATTTTTTTTATTCTATTATTCGTGTTGTCTTGTTTCAATGGTTGGAATTCATCATTGATGACATTTTCATTTTCATTTTTTTCTTCAATGTTAGCTACTTCTAGACCAAATGTCATTGTTGCTTGTTGTGGCACAACATTGTTCCTAATTAAATTTTTTAGAGATTGAAGAGATATATTGTTCTTCTCTGTATCTCTTTTGTTAAGAGACAATATTGGCTTGATGTTAATATTTGTCTCCCTTATTTCTTGCAATGGATCAAAATGAAAAATCCCTTTGTTTGTTCAAAATCGGATAACATTAAATATCCTTGATGCTTCTCTCATTGAATGGAATCTAGTTAACATTGTGGTCATCTCGGTTGATCATATGCATATTTTTATGTCACAAATATAGGCAATCCAATCATAAGTAAAAATACCACCTTCTATGTTTCCTTTCTCATATGGAAATGACAAATTCTCAATATATGTTTGCCAATCTACAACTCTTAGGAGACCTTGTTGTATATCAATTTCGATATTATTTTTTATGCATCTGATTGAAAAAGAATCTTTATGCATAACAACATTTGAAAAAATGTGTGTCATTATCCTTTACAAGCAAGGCACATCATATTCATCTCGGGTTAAATAAAAAATGGTTTCAAAGGACTTTCACCATAAGAATTATTGAATTCATGCACTTGTTCAAATCCATTTGTCAACATCTTGTTGTGTATTTGTGCCCATTGTTGTTCTATGCTTTCATATTGCATAGGCCCTTGATTGTCTCCTTGACTATTGATGGTGGAAATTTGTATTTTACACAAGAGTGGTTCAAAATTTCCAGCGAGAGGATTTTCATCATGAAACAATATGTCATATGTGTTTTTTCTTAAAGTTGAATTGAAATGTAAGTATGGCTTCATTCATTTATTTAACCAAATTCGTATTGGTATTTTAAGCCATTTTGACAACCAATGTATGCAAAAAATGTCTACCCAAAGGCCTCTTTCTTATGGTGGTAGATCAATCAAAGTTGACTTCGAAATTTGTTGCAAATAAATTTATGGATCATTGACATTATGCATTTCCATCAATGAATTTGCATTCAATTCATGTTTATAATATACAAGTTCTTCAATATCCTTTTTTAGTAAGAATGTTTTTAAATGGTGTATTGTACCTTCTCTTAATTCCACATATGTGTATCTATTATGTAGTAGAACTTGGAGAGAATCGAACAAACAATCTCCAAGAGTATATGCAAATTTGTTCAAGAAAAATTGTTACAACCCCTCCGTTACGACAACAAATAGCGATGTACAAAAGGTAAATATGTTTTTAAAAAGAATTAGGAAATTAACATCATCACATAATTCATAGAAACACATAATCAACACTTCATAATAATTAAAAGAGACACATGATCAACACATAAACATAAATAGCGACGTAATTCAAAACATCACGATCAATTAAAGAAAAATACTATAATGATCAACCATGTCACTGAATAATGAAAGAACTACTTGTCCAACCTATCATGCATGGTTAGGACCTCCAGGACACATAAGCAACGTTCAAGCCCAGGATTCATCCGATTTATTTTGACCACTTAAGGTCTCAGGGCTGGCGACTGTTCTGAGGAACAAGGAGGTGTTTAATTCCCTTAATCAATCACAACTCATAACTCCAGTCTAGATTATCAATCATACATCAACATTATTTTCATGGCGCAAGAGTAATCTAATTACCCAATCAATCATACATCAACATTATTTTAATGGCGTAAGAGTAATTTGATTACTCAATCAGTCACACATCATCATTATTTTAATCGTGCAAGAGAAATCTATGAAACATTTTGACAAAGGTCCAACTAAAAATCATATATCAATATAAATGCCACAAATTCCATCTATGAAGCGGTCCAACATAAACCATAATTAACTAGATCCTCATCCTCGCATAATCATCAATTATTCAAGGTGAAACAAGATATTATATCACACTTAGAAATCTTCAAGCGGTAATGGGTGTGGAAGAGTAAGAGGATAATTTATGAAGAAATATAAATCAAAAACATAATTACAATCTTAATCTCATGCATCTTAACTACACATCTTATTTTAAGGAATATCCTCGAGGAGTATGTTAGGGAGAGGCTAAATTACATAGTCAAAGTGAGAACCCATAAGAGATCAATCTTCCTACGCAATCCAATGAACTTAACACTGCCTTTAAATTATGTATCCATTTATAAGGTTAATAAAATCGTTCCTAAAATTCATTAGAAAGAAGTCAATTGTTGTCATAACCCTTCTTAAGGAGCTAAGAGGGTCGATCATAACATCAATATGGAAGGATTCGGTGATGACCTAAAACCCTAACTTAAATCTAAAGGAAGAAAAAATCTTGTTTAAAAAATAAATGAGAACTTCAAGGCTTAAATTAAAATCCAAATTAAGGTTTAAAGGAAGGACCAAATTCCTTTTTAATAATACACAATAACTCTAGATTACCTTACTTGCATATCCAATTAGAAAACGGTCAACAACAAGAATAATGAGCAGGATCTAGTCAAATTTATCAAAGAGGCTATGGTTAAGGTTCTAGTGCATTACTATCCTTTTGTTGGAAGATTGAGAGAAGCAGACAATGGTAAGCTCAGAGTGGACTGCACTGGCGAATGGATTATATTTGTAGAGGTCGATACAGATGTTTCCTTGGAAGACTCTGGATATCTCTATCCACCCATTCCTCGTGGTGATGACTTTATCCATAACTTCTCGGATCGGAAATGATCACATATTCTCCACTTCTTATGATTCAGGATGTTTATTCATGTGCTTTAAATTTTTCAAATCAGTCGTAATTGTTGATTAAGGTTGGTTGTCATTGATGTCAACCCTTGAAGAAAGCCCCGTAGCA
>ML788830.1:153121-169603 GCA_009831015.1 Picea engelmannii
GTTAATCTCTGATCTTTGCGCGTTCCTTGGGTATGAGTATCTCTGCGTCTTGATTGATTAAAACTCTAATTTTTCTCTGCATTTTTAATTTTTGAAACTTTGATAAACCTCTGAGTCTTGAATGCCCAATCTCTGTGTTTTCTTGTGATTGATTACTTCTGCGTTTTCTGGTGGTTTATTTCTTCTACGTTTTCTTGGGTTTGATTATCACTGAGTTTATAAGAGGATTTACTCGGCCTTCACATCACTAATTTCTGAGTGATTTACCCAACCTTTACCCATCTTTCACCCTATGATTTTTGTGGCCTTATACACAGCAATTTATCTCATATATTATAAATTGTTTCAGTTTGAAGGATAGTGATGATGGCAAAATTATCAATCAGAGATTTATCTCATATATTATAGATTTGTTCCATTTTGAAGGATAGCGATGGATAGCAGAAATTTATTATACAGTGATTTCTCATATATTATAAATTTGTCTCAGTTTTGTCTCCCTTTTCAAAACGTGATTTAACACAGCGAAATATTATAAATTGTTTCAGTTTGAAGGATAGCGATGATAGAAAAATTATCAATCAGCGATTTATCTCATATATTATAGATTTGTTCCAGTTGAAGGATAGCGATGGATAGCAGAAATTTATTATACAATGATTTATCATATATTATAAATTTGTTTTAGTTTTATCTCCCTTTTCAAAACACGATTTAACACGGCGAAATTATTATATTGTTTCAGTTGAAGGGTAGTGATGGATAGAAAAATTATTTATGCATGTGTTTCAATATTGTTGACATACCCGCGTTTTCAATGCTTGAGTGACAGCGAGTGTATGTTGTGTTTTTAAATGATATGTCTGCAATTCCTTTTTAAATGATAGGTCTGTGTATTCGTTTTATCAATTCGCCCTTTCCCTATTCGTTTCACCAACTCACCTTGCCAAATTCGTTTTATCAATTCGTCGTTTCCCAATTTGTTTAACCAACTCGCCTTTGCCCATTTTGTTTTATAAATTTTCCCAGTTTTCAACTCAGCATTTATCATATTGTATCTCTGCGTTGGGAAGGATAACGATATCAATGTTGTAGTTTATAGACAGTGATTATGTAAAGAATGAAAATATTTTGTGATCTAATATGGTAGGAAAACGAGTGTTTTCAATTGAATATCTTGGATTGATTAGCATATGAGTGGCAGCGTTTTTACAGGTAAGAGACAGCGTTGTAATCGTTGTTGTGTCTGACGACAAGTTGAATATCATAATTAAATTCTCAGCATCATGCATTTACTAGTCGGTGACACCATACCCTTCGAATAGACAGCAATACCAATTTTAGATAAACAGCATGTCCTATATTAATAGACAGCCACATAATGTACTCATGGGCAGCGACCTTTTGGGTTTAGATAGTATGTTGGTTAAATAGAAAATTTAATATTTTTTAACAATGATGTTATATATATTGTGATATAGGGATATATTGTAGCGATTTTAGTGGAAGCAATTTTATAGTTAATGTGTGACAGAGAATTAATACATAACGTGTGACAGAGATTCAATATATAACGTGTGAAGTAGATGTTTATAACAGCAATTTTTATATTTCCTATTTTATAATTACACTGCTACATCATATACAGCTATTTCTTTTAAAAGACGACGACTTTGTGTTGTGTAAAAGACAGTGATTATTGATAAATCGAGATTGTTTAAGGACAATATATATTGATTGATAACTCACAGCATTCACCCTAAATCACAACATTTACAAATGTATTCGACATAATTGTTATGTGAATAATTTGTTTGTTTCAGTGGCACTGATCGAATTATATTCGACCAAGTTTCAGTTGAAAAGATAACGAATTCATAAGATAGCGATATAATTTCAGTTTTAAATAGTGATATAAGTCAACGAATTTAGTTTTAAAGGTAAGCGATATAATTACTTATGGGATATCGGGAATTGGAAAATCGTTACAATAAACTATTTGCTTGATAATAATTATTTTTATGTGTACAGATTGATGTGTGTTTACATTGAATTTGTTGCACCAGGAAGTTATTATGATGTATGATTCTTATAGTAGTCAGATTTCCCTTGCGTCTTGTTGACTTGTCGATCAGCTTCTTGGGTATAGTCTTCTTGTTTGACAATTAATTAGGTCTCTTAGTGCATTGGATTTTCTTGGGTTATTGGTCTAGATAGGTTGTGTTGCACTATGGTTATTGTTGCACCTATCATCTTGTGGCGACATAATTCCTGATGAAGGGATCATTGCGCGCCCTTACGGAAAGATGTGAATGATAACCTAGCCGAAGTCTTGTGCTTCCCGATGTGGGTGTTGTTCGTTGTAATTAATGTTGGCACTTGGTTTGTAACGCTTTAACGAGTTTTGGTTTTGCGTGCCATAGAGGTTTCCAGTCATTGGTCGCTAAGCCATTGTGTCAGGTTGATTGATGTTATCCTTTAGCTTGTAGGAGTTGTCTTGCTTGTATCAGGGGATAGTCATTTTATTTGTCTATTAATTAACGCATGTTCCGTCCAGTTGCCTAATGTTCTATTGTCTGAGTCGTTGTTTCTATTTCTTGATCAGTGTGCATGGTGTTCGTCGTCAAGTTGTGTTGTTTAACTGTTGTCGTTGTTTCCTTCCTACCTAAAACAAACAAAAACATTTCACTTTCTTGTGTTGCTTGTAGTCGTAACAACGGGGACATTACATATGGTATCAAAGCGGGTTCGACTCGTGACTTGAGATCACTATGGCTTTCATTGATTTGATATTTGATTATAATGTTGCTAATTAAGTTGACTTGTATTCGTGCAAGTAATCATGGTTAGAGGACGTCATAGAGGCAGACGATGGGGTGCTAGGGGAGGAGGCGCGATGCATCCAGTAGCATCCATGCATGAGGGGTCTAACCCCTAGGGAGACGAACAGGTTGTCGGTCAAGAACAGATAGCGGTGGCTGATGTGGTTGGGATGATGAGATCTTTTCAACGGATGTCTAAGGCATTGATCTATCATTTGGATAGAGATGAGGCTAGGGTGCCATCACCCCCTTAGGATCCACTGTGCACTCCATTCAGTACTAGTAGCATTCACTGTGAACTCAAGAAGGTCAAATTTCTCGAGTTCTTTGGTGCCCAGGATGGCGCAGCCACTGAGGCATGGTTGGAGAATATGGCGATGTGCTTTGCACTTCGTGACTATAGCTCCAACATGAAGGTCCACAAGGCAGTCTTTCAATTGAAGGGGAGCTCTCTTCTATGGTGGAAGATGCTCTGCCATAATTGAACATGGTCGTCGAAGACGTGTCATGGGAACTGTTCAAGGAACAATTCTGAGAGAGGTACCTATCAGAGGAATCCATTGAGCATCATCTCAACAAGTTCAATGCCTTGCAACAGGGTGGTCGTATAGTGCCCGAGTACGAGGCTCRTTTTATGGAGTTGTTTCGGTATGCTCCAGACCTGAATACTAAGAAACTTAAGGTCAACACGTTCTTGTTTGGCCTTAATTTCATCATTCGTGCAAAGGTTAGGATTCTGATACCTCAGACCTTGCATGATTYTGTCTAGAATTCCCTCATAGTAGAGGAGGATATTATCAGCGTGGTTCAGAGTAGGACTCCWATGATACCAGTAGGGCAGGTGTCATCTGGTGCGCAGCAGCATCAGACACCAGCTAGACACTCTCCAGGTTATTGTGGCTTCCAGAGAGGATCCACTTTCACTACACCTCGGCGACCAACACCTCAGCAGCAGACTCCGTACCTAGGACCACAGCATCAGCAGCAGCGTCAACCGTTGCAACAACAATTTAGGCATGTTCAACAAAACAGACCAGGAAATTCAACCAGTGAGCCATCAACTTCTACTTCGGGTACCAGGAGTACTGGACTGAAGAAAGGGTGTTGGACATGTGGGGAGCCACATTACTAGCGTGACTTCCCTATGGAGAGGACTAGAGCATCTGGATCAGTCAGACCCACTACCATGGGAGATTTGGGCAAGGTCCATCGGATTCATGCAGTGGTGAATAACCTCCAGGAAAAGCACCAGTAGACTTTGCTCGCGACGTCAGGTACCATTGTTGACCAGACAGTTAGCATTTTGATTGATCTAGGTGCTATAGAGAGTTTCATTTATGGTGCAGTGCTAAAAAGAATTAAGGTAAAGGCAGTCGAACTGGATGAGTTTAGCTTTGTAGAAATGGCTTTGGGAGCCAAACAGAAGGTTGGAGGGAAGGTTATGGGTTGTATCCTTAACCTAGGAGAGTTTGTCACCAGGGCCAACTTGTACGTCACAATATTAGGATCTTATGATGTTGTGATCGGTATGGACTCGTTGGAATCTCATGAGGAGATACTCAACTGTAATACGAAATGGTTAAACTTGGTCGATGATGAGGGACAAAGATGCGTGATTGTAGGTCGAAACCAAGGAGTCTCCCTGAGGTTCCTCTCTTCCTTGTAGCTACAGAAGAGCATGCACAAGGGATGTAATATTTATGAGATCCTTGTGTTAAATGAGAAGGGAGTAGTAGAAGGTCTAGAACACCTTTCGGCAGTGAGAGAGTTTGCGGACGTCTTCCCTGAGGAGTTACCTGGGATGTCACCGGAGAGGGAATTGGAATTTACCATAAACCTAAAACCGGGGACTGAACCGATAGCGGGAACGCCTTATTGAATGTTGACCCCAGAGTTACAGGATTTGAGAATGCAACTGAAGGATTTGCTGGACCTGGGACTTGTAAGTCCAAGTGTGTCACCATGGGGTGCGCCTATTATCTTCATACGGAAGAATGATGGGTCGTGGGGACTCTGCATTGACTATCGTCAATTGAACAAGGCAACGATCAAGAATCAGTACCCATTGCAAAGGATTGATAATATGTTCGATCAGATGAAAGGTGTGACATTGTTTTCAAAGATCAACTTGTGATCAGGGTATCACTAGTTACGTATCAAGGAGGAGGATGTCCCTAATACCACTTTTAAGATGAGGTTTGGACATTACGAGTTTATTTTTTTACCTTTTGGACTGACAAACTCCCCTGGGGTATTTATGAGTTGATGAAAAGGGTGTTCCGTGACTGCTTGGACAAGTTCGTCCAAGTATTCATTGATGATATTTTGACTTACTCTCGAAGGATGGAGGAGCATGAAGAGAACTTGTGTTTGGTACTACAGTGTCTACGAGAGAACAAATTGTATGGGAAATTGTCTAAATGCTCGTTTTATCAATCGAAGATTCACTACTTAGGGAATGTCATCTCCGGTGAAGGTATCGTTGTGGATCCAGCAAAGGTCGAGGCCATTATGGAATGGCCTGCACCGACGAATGTCTCGAAATTGTATAGTTTCATTGGTTTAGCGAGATATTATCGACGGTTCATCGAGGTTTTTTTGAAGATAGCAAATCCGATCACGGAATTGCAGAAGAAGTAAAAGAAGTTTGTTTAGACTGAAAAATGCGCACAGGCATTTCGGAGGCTCAAGGAGATGTTGGCAATGGCACCGATACTAAAGGTCCATGACATGGACACATACTTTTTGGTATGCATTGATGCATCCAAGGAAGGCTTAGGCGAAGTATTGATGCAAGACGGTCAAGTGATCGCTTACATCTCAAAAAAGTTGAGAAGGCATGAGGAGAACTATGTGACGCACGATTTGGAGTTGGTATCCATTGTATACGCCTTGAGATTTTGGATACATTACCTTATTTGACGAAAATTTGAACTAAAAACTGACCATTGTGGACTACAGCACATCTTTACGCAAATTGACTTGAACGCACGACAATGGCGTTGGTTGGAATTTCTTAGCGAGTACGATTTTGAGATTACTTACATAAAAGGTATAGTGAACATAGTGGATGATGCGTTGAGTCGGAGACTGCGCATATTTTCGGTGATGCCTCTTCAGACGAATCTACATGAAAAGATTCTAACTTTACAATGCGACGATGACTAGTACAAAGAGGTCAAGGATTTTATCGGACAAAACACAATGATGGTACCAAGATTTGAAGACTTACATTTGACGATTACGGATTATTGAGATTTAAAAATTGAATTTACATACCTCCCAACGATGATTTGAGGATTTTGATCCTAAACAAGGCTCACGGAGCCATGTGCATCAAGTTTGGAAAGGGTGCTAAACTCTCTCCTAGGTTCATGGTACCTTTCGATATTGTGGAAAAGAAGGGGCCCGTGGCCTATTGACTAGCCTGGTCTAATTCTTTGAGGCGTATGCACGATGTTTTTCATGTATCTGTTTTGAGACATTATATTGGTGATCCAACACATGTTATTGACATGATTTCCTTACAGGTATTTGATGAGGGTGCACTCACGACTGAGCCGATCCGCATCCTTGACCATCGCATTCGAAAAATATGGCATCAAACAGTAGATCGGGTCAAGGTCCAATGGGACAACTATAGTCTGCACTCGACAACCTGGGAGGATGCATATGATATGCATCAGTAGTTTCCTTTTTGTTTGATAGGTAGACTTATGATATTGTGATACACTTTATTTCGGCACTTATATACTGTGAAAATTCTGGATTAATTTTAGACCAAGAGGGGGTCTATGTAACATCCCGCTCTTGCACACACTGAGTGAACATATTCTTTGAGGACACTTGCTTGCAAGTGATCCGGATTATCATACTATTGGTTGTTTGATTATGATTATGAGATATTATGAATATGATGATATGTTATTTTGGTTGTCCTTACATAGACATGTATTATTGATTGGGTTCTCCTGAGTGTGTAAGACTTTGGACACTGAGGATGTAGAGGCATCAATGAAACCCCTTGGAATTTGGATCGATTTGGGGAGTGGACTATTGGGGTTTGATTGTTGTCGATATGACATATGTACATATGATTAGATGTTATGATGATTGATTATTATTGATGACATGATTCGTTGATGATGTAGGATGATGACAACTTGTCGACCAGACTCACATGTGGAGTAGAGGGGTCATGTGCACATGAAAACTCGAGACTTTGAGGGAGAGGTGTGGGAGAAGCCCTCCATAGACTACTAGCACTCTCGTCATGGCTCGAACTATAGGTTAACAATTACCTAGTTCGAGAAGATCGACGATGTTGTGAGGGAAGACTAGGACAGTCGCTCACGATGATTCTAAGGGGCGCACAATCAGGCAGGCGCCTTATTCCTTAGAGGCCCTTAGTCTCCCACAATATCACCTGGCGGAGTATTGACTCTAGGGGTTTTTATGTCTACCAAGTCAGTCAAGAGGCGAGTGGCACCCTTGGAGCACGTAGTTCGTCTTGAAGGGAACGTCGCGCAAGGAAAACGAAAAGAGGCAAGTGTCACCCTTGGAGCACGTAGTGCATCCTGAAGGGAACATCACGCAAGGAAAACAGAAAGAGGTGAGTGGCACCCTTGGAGCACGTAGTGCGTCCTAGAGGGAACGTCACAAGTTTAACGGATAAGTGAATAAACCTAGTCGTCCTTAAACTAATGATGTGATTAGTAAGATTTAAAAACAATTTTTTTCCTAATAAAAATGTCACCCATCCTAGAGAAATTAAAACCTAGGTCTAAGTAGCACATGTGGTCAAAAAAAAAAAAATTAAACATGTAACAAGAAAGGGGAATAAGAAATTCAAATTTAATTATTAAAATCAAATTATAATGGAGGATTAAAATTTTAAAAAGGGAATTGGTTGTTTTATCTACACTTGCTAATTTAATTTCAATTAAAGAGGAAAAAGGGTAAAGGGTTGTTTTATCTACACTTGCTAAAAAAAAATAGTTAAAAAGGAAAAAGACGGAAACTTAAAAGAAATAGGATACTTAGAGAAAAAAGGGAAACCTAAAGAAAAAGGGAAACGTAAGGAAAAAGTTGAATGTCTAACTTAGTAAGGAATATTTCCTTTAGAACTTTCTAATTATGAACTCCACTAGGAATTTAGTAAAGGCATAAGTCAATTAAGAAGTGTAAGGGAATTTTGGGACACCTAGGAGCGTTTTTAGGAATGATTTTAGGTGGGTGAGGGAAATAGGAATAATTAATTAATTAATAAAATCAATTTTTTAGTGCAACTAGGGGATCGGGCGACATGTGTACGGGGGAGGTTTTTCCTAATTAATTAAATGAAAAGGAATTTAATGAGAATTTGGGAAACTAATTACTTGAAAACTCTATAAAAAGGATGGAGGAGGAGGAGTATGGATCTCATATTTATGCGTAACATTACGTTGTTGAATTTGTGTCTTGACTGAACTTCTCTTGTGGGAGTTGGGATACCCAGCTCAAGTAACGAGTGGTAGCTCGAACTTGCAAGGCGATTTGGGTGCTAGTAGTTCCCGGGTATTGTGTGTGTGGTCCCTTTGCGGCTCTGGGGGAAGAACATTACCCCTAGTGTTGGTTGGGAGGTACTGATGAGGTCACATCAGTTGGAAAGAGGGAGTTGGATGGAGCACGCATGAGACAGAAACTACGGAGCATTCATGTTTGTCTAAGGTACTCTTGTTTAAATTGTTACTTGCAATGAATTTAAATGTATGCATGTTATTTCTTTGTGCTTGGTTGAAGATTTCATTTCCATGAGTTGTCTTGCATCTACTTTCCTATGGTGTTGTAATCCCCTTACTTGTTGTATTCTGAATTGATTTCCCTTGGCGAACCCAACTTTTGATTTCAATGACTTCTTTGTGTGGGTTTTATTGATTATTATGAAGACATTGTGTTTTTATCTTCCATCCCTTATCCCTTTAGTCATCAGTCTGTTCCTGAGCAGTCAGCCAGGAGTCGAATCGACAATCGTAACTTCGGTGTTTAAAGACCTATAGATTCAAATGTCCTTCTTTTCTTTGCATGGATGATGAGTGAAGGATAAATTTTGTCCAACCATCTATCCCTTACATCTCTCTGCATTTTTCTCTTATGGATAATCTTTGATCTTTGTGCCTTCCTTGGGTATGAGTATCTATGCGTCTTGATAGATTAAAACTCTAATTTTTCTATGCGCTTTTAATTGTTGAAATTTTGATAAACCTCTGAGTCTTGAATGCCCAATCTCTGCGTTTTCTTGTGATTGAATACTTCTGCGTTTTCTAGTGGTTGATTTCTTCTGCGTTTTCTTGGGTTTGATTATCACTGAGTTTCTTGGAGGCTTTACTCAGCCTTCACACCACTAATTTATGGGTGATTTACCCAGACTTTACCCATATTTCACCCTATGATTTTCGCAGCCTTATACACAGCGATTTATCTCATATATTATAAATTGTTTCAGTTTGAAGGATAGCGATGATAGAAAAATTATCAATCAACGATTTATCTCATATATTATAGATTTTTTCCAGTTTGAAGGATAGCGATGGATAGCAGAAATTTATTTTACAGCGATTTCTCATATATTATAAATTTGTCTCAGTTTTGTCTCCCTTTTCAAAACGTGATTTAACACAGCGAAATATTATAAATTGTTTCATTTTGAAGGATAGCGATGATAGAAAAATTATCAATCAGCGATTTATCTCATATATTATAGATTTGTTCCAGTTGAAGGATAGTGATGGATAGCAGAAATTTATTATACAACGATTTCTCATTTATTATAAATTTGTTTCAGTTTTATCTCCCTTTTCAAAACGTGATTTAACACAATGAAATTATTATATTGTTTCAGTTAAAGGGTAGCGATGGATAGAAAAATTATTTATGCATGTGTTTCAATATTGTTGACATACCCGTGTTTTCAATGCTTGAGTGACAACGAGTGTATGTCTACGTTTTTAAATGATATGTTTGCAATTCCTTTTTAAATGATAGGTCTACGTATTCATTTTATCAATTCTCCCTTTCCCAATTCGTTTCACCAACTCGCCTTGCCCAATTCATTTTATCAATTCGTCGTTTCCCAATTCATTTCACCAAATCGCCTTTGCCCATTTTGTTTTATAAATTCGCCCAGTTTTCAACTCAACATTTATCATATTTTATCTATGTGTTGGGAGGGACATCGATATTAATGTTGTAGTTTATAGACAATGATTATGTAAAGAATGAAAATAGCCTGCGATCTAATATGGTACGACAACAAGTGTTTGCAATTGAATAGATTGGATTGATTAGCATATGAGCGGTAGCATTTTTATAGGTAAGAGACAGCATTGTAATCATTGTTGTGTCTGACAGGGAGATGAAAATCATAATTAACTTCTCAGCATCATGCATTTACTAGTCGGCGACACCATACCCTTCGAATAGACAACAATACCATTTTTAGATAGACAGTGCGTCCTATATTAATAGACAGCCACATAATGTACTCATGGGAAACGACCTTTTGGGTTTAGATAGTATGTTGGTTAAATAGAAAATTTAATATTTATTAACAGTGATGTTATATATAATGTGAGACGGGGATATATTATAGCGATTTTAGTGGAAGCGATTCTATAGTTAATGTGTGACAGAGAATTAATACATAACGTGTGACAAAGATTCAATATATAACATGTGAAGTAGATGTTTATAACATCAATTTTTATATTTCCTATTTTATAATTACACCGCTACCTCAAATACAACTATTTCTTTTAAAAGACAGTGACTTTGTGTTGTGTAAAAGACAGTGATTATTGATAAATCGAGATTGTTTAAGGACAACATATATTGATTGATAACTCACAACATTCACCCTAAATCACATCATTTACAAATGTATTTGACATAATTGTTATGTGAATACTCTGTTTGTTTCAGTGGCACTGAACCAATTATATTCGCCCAAGTTTCAGTTGAAAAGATAATGAATTCATAAGATAGCGATATAATTTCATTTTTAAATAGCGATATAAGACAACGAATTTAGTTTTAAAGGTCAATGATATAATTACTTATCGGATATCAGGAATTGGAAAGTCATTACAATAAACTATTTCCTTGATAATAATTATTTTTATGTGTACAGATTGATGTATGTTTGCATTGAAATTGTTGCACCAGGAATTTATTATGATGTATGATTGTTATAGTAGTAAGATTCCCCTTACATCTTGTTGACTTGTCGATCGGGTGCTTGGATATAGTCTTCTTGTTTGACAGTTAATTAGGTCTCCTAGCGTGTTGGATTTTCTTGGGTTATTGGTCTAGATAGGTTGTGTTGCGCTATGGTTATTGTTACACCTATCGCCTTGTGGTGGCATGATTCCTGGTGAGGGGATCATTGCGCGCCCTGACGGAAAGATGTGAATGATAACCTGGTCGGAGTCTTGTGCTTCCCAATGTGGGCGTTGTTCATTGTAATTGATGTTGGCACTTGGTTTGTAACGCCTTAATGCGTTTTAGTTTTGTGAGTCATAGAGGTTTCCAGTTACTAGTCGCCAAGTCGTTGTGTCGGGTTGGTTGATTTTATCCTTTAGCTTGTATGCATTGTATTTCTTGTGTCGGGTCGGTAGTCATTTTATCTGTTTATTAATTATCGCATGTTTCATCCAGTTGCCTGATGTGCTAGTGTTTGATTCGTTGTTTCTATTGCCTGATCTGCGTGTGTGTTGTTTGTCATCAAGTTGTGTTGTTTAATTGTTGTGGTTGTTTCCTTCCTGCCTAAAACAAAAAAAAAAATTGCACTTGTTTGCGTCGCTTGTAGTCGTAACGGCGGGGACATTATAGTATCCAATGAAGGCTTAGATAGAGTCTTGAGGAATGACATTTGAGTGATCGCTTACATCTCGAGGAAGTTAAGGAAGCATGAGGAGAACTACACGATGCACAATTTGGAGTTGTCAGCCATTGTGTATGCCCTGAGAGTGTGGAGACACTACCTGATTAGGCAGAAATTTGAACTAAAGCCAGACCACTATGGTTTACAACACCTTTTTACGCAAAAAGACTTGAACACGCGACAAAGGCATTGGTCGTAACTTCTTAACGAGTACGATTTCGAGATTACCTACATAAAAGGAACAGTGAACAAAGTGGTTGATGCGTTGACTTGGAGACCACGCATATTTTAGGTGATACCTCTTGAGACGAATCTACGTGAAAATATTCTAACTTTACAGCGCAACGATGATTGGTGTAAATAGATTAAGTAATTTATTGGACAAAACACCATGATGGTACCAAAATTTGATGGATTTACTATGGACAACGACGGATTAATAAGACACAATAACCAGATTTATGTACCACCCAATGACGAGTTGAGAAGTTTTGATCTTATGTGAATATCATAGAGCAGTGTACATGGCTCATCCAAGAGTCATGAAGATGAGGACCGACCTTAATCCCTTATTCTTCTGGAAGGGATAAAGGCAGATATCGTCAACTGTGTGGCGAGATGTCTAGAAGGTCGGTAGTTGAAGGATGAACATAGACATCCGGCAGGATTTCTACGGCCAGACATTATTCCGAAATTGACATGGGAGGTCATTTTGAGGGACTTCCCTGTTGAATTACCACTGATGACAAGGAGGCATGACCCGATTGTCATGACAATTGACACTCTGACTAAGAGTTCACATTTTGTCCCTGTGCATACGACTCATCGAGCGCCTGGTATAGCTAGATTTTATATCAACAATATTTTGAGACTGCCATATGTGCCAAAGGAATCGTATCTAATAAGGGATTCAGTGTTAGCAAGATGATTTTGGACAAGTTTCCCAAGAGGCCTTGGGAACACGGCTTAGAAGAAGCCTTGAGGAATGATGGTCGAGGGATCTCTTACATCTCGAGGAAGTTAAGGAAGCATGAGGAGAACTACATGATGCATGATCTGGAGTTGCCAGCCATCATGTATGCCCTGAGAGTGTGGAGACACTACCTGATTGGGCGGAAATTTGAACTAAAAACGGACCACTATGGTTTACAACACCTTTTTACGCAAAGTGACTTGAACGCGTGACAAAGGCATTGGTCGGAACTGCTTAGCGAGTAAAATTTTGAGATTACCTACATAAAAGGAATAGTGAACAAAGTGGTTGATGCGTTGAGTCAAAGACCACGCATATTTTAGGTGATACCTCTTGAGATGAATCTACGTGAAAATATTCTAACTTTACAGCGCGACAATGAATGGTATAAAGAGGTTAAGGAATTTATCGGAAAAAACACCATGATGGTACCGAAATTTGAGGGATTTACTGTGGACAACGACATATTAATAAGATACAATAACTAGATTTATGTACCACCCAACGACAAGTTGATAATTTTTTATCTTATGCGAAGATCATAGAGCAATGTACATGGCTAATCCAAGAGTCATGAAGATGAGGATCAACCTTAAGCCCTTATTCTTCTGGAAGGGATAAAGGTAGATATCGTCAAACACGTGGTGAGATGTCTACAAGGTCAATAATTGAAGGCTTAACATAGACATCCCGCAGGATTGCTACGGCCAGACGTTATCCCAAAATCGACATGGAAGGTCAATTCGAGGGTCTTCCCTGTTTAATTGTCATTGACGGCAAGGAGGAACGACCCGATTGTCATGACAGTTGAAACTCAGACGAAGAGTTCACATTTTGTCTCTATGTGTATGACGCATCAGGCGCCAGGTATAGCTAGAGTTTATATCAACAAGATTTTGAGACTGCTAGGCGTACCAAAGGAATCGTATCCGATAAGGGATTCAGTGTTAGCAAGATGATTTTGGACGAGTTTCCCAAGAGGCCTTAGGAACACCACTTAACCTTATTACAACATGTCCTTGCGACAGACAGGTTGATCGAAGGAATGAACCAATTTGGGAAGGTTGTTTTGCGTATATGTGTTGGACCAACAAAAACATTGGGAATAGTTATGGTCAATGGTCAAGTTTACATGCTACAAAAATCATCAAAGAACCATTAATATGGTGCCATTTGAGTTTATTTATGGTTGACTGTGTCGAATTCATTTGAGTTGGGATCGACTCGAGGATGGGGTCCTGGTAGGACCTGAAGCGATCCAAAAATTGAAGGAACAATTACAAATGATACAAAAGGAGATGGAAGAAGCATAGGATCGGCAGAAGGGTTTGTTGATGTGCATCGCGTTGGCCATAATTATGAAGGTCCTAACGGCTAGCAGTGCCTCATTCTTTGGGGCGTTTGCATGATGTTTATCTTGTATCCATGTGTGACTTTAGGTCGGTGATCCTACGCATGAGATTGACTGAGTTCTTGGCGGATGTTGGGAGAGAGTGCACCCACAGCATAGCCAATCCTCTTTATGGACCGTTTCATTCATCATATACGGTGTCAAATTGTCAATCAGGTCAAGGTACAGTAGGACAATTATAGTCCACACTCAGCTACCTGGGAGGGTGCATATGATATGTGTCTGTAGTTTCCATCTTTTTTTATGACTAGACCCTTAGATATTGTCAGATACGTTATTTTTGCACTTGTATACCATGAAACTTCGGGACAAAGTTTAAAACAAGAGGGGGTGTATGTAAAATCCCTCTCTTGCGTACACTTGATGCGTCTTATTATTTGATGACACTTGTGTGCAAGTGATCTGGTTCACTATATAATTGATTGTTTCACTTATGGAATATGATTATGATTGTGGATATGATGATATGTATTTTATTATATTTGTATCGACGGGTGCTATTGACTGGTTTTCCCTGAGTGTGAAAGACTCTAGACTGATTGAGGATGTCGATGGCATCAATGGACCTCCTTGGACTCCAGATCGATTCAATGAGTGGATTGTTTATGGTTTGAGTATTTTGTTATTTCATATGGGACATATGACTGGTATATTATGATGTTGATTTTGTATCGCTGACATGTTTCATTGATGGATGCAGGTTGACGATAGCTTGCTAACCATACTCACATTTGGAGTAAAGGGGTCACGCACGAAAACTAGAGATATTGAAGTAGAGGTGTGGAAGTAGCCATGCCACATCCTACTAGCACTCTCATCGCAGCTCAAACTGTAGGTTAACGATTACCTAGTTCGAGAGGTCCATGATGTCATGAGGGTAGATTTTGATAGTCTCTCACAATTATTCTAAGGGGTGCGCAATAAGGCAGGGTCCTTATTCCTTAGAGGCCCTTAGTCTCCCACAAGGTCATCTGACGGGGTATTGACTCCAGGGGTTTGACTTCTACCAAACTCATTCAAAATGCGAGTGGCACCCTTGGAGCACGTAGTGCGTCTTGAAGAGCACGTCGTGTAAATGAAACATGAACGCAGGTGAGTGGCACCCTTGGAGCATGTAGTGCGTCTTGAAGGGCATCACGATTTTTAACACTGGTGAGTTAATGAACCTAGTACCTAGAAAACTATGTCTCCTTAGGACTTGGTCAGCCTTAAAATGAGTGTTGCATGAGTAAAGATTAATAATAATAAAATGTCCTTGAAAAACAAATTTTGTTGAGCAAGAAGAATTAAAATCCTAGGTCTAAATAGGTCTTGAGAACTAAAATTTAATTAAGCAAGTAATAAAGGGGGGATGAAGAAATTGGGGGTGAAAATTAAATTAAAAAGAAAATTTTTTGAAGGATTAAATTGTTTAAAAAGATTAATGATTGGCTAAGTACAAAACCTGCTATTTTAGGACTTAGACCAAAAAGGGGAAACTTAAATACAAAAGGAATGTGGAACATAATAGGGAATCTAGTCTAGAGAACTTTCTAATTTTGAACTCAACTAGGATTTAAGAAAGGCGTCAATCATTAAAAGGAATGTAAGGGAATAAAGGGACATCGAGGAGCGTTTTTAGGAACGCTTTTAGGTGGGTGAGGGAAATTGTCAAATTCAATTAATTAAATAAATAAATTTATTGTGCAACTAAGGGATCGGGTGACAAGTGTATGGGGGACAATTTTCCTAATTAATTTTTAATAAAAATGAATTTAATGTGTGTTTTGGCAAGAGGTCACTAAGAAAAATCTATAAAAGAAATGGCGGAGGAGGAGAATGGATCACATCTGGTAGGTGTAAGGTTATGTTGCCGATATTTTTCTTGACTGATTTTTCTTATGGGAGTTGGGATACCCAGCTCGAATAGAGAGTGGTAGCTCGACCTTGCGAGGCGAGCTGGGAGCTAGATTTATCTGGTTGTGAGTGTGGCCCCTTTGCAGCTTAGGGGGCTCAGGGGGAAGAAGAGTACACCTAGCGTTGGCTGGGAAGTATTGGTGAGGTCTCAGCAGTTAGTAAGCAGGAGCTAGATGGAGCGCACGTGCAAGACAACCACTTCGGATTCTGCGCCTTCAGTTATGGTACTTTTGTTGTGTCTAAATTCTATTTTATTCTGCGTTTAATATTGTCTTCAACCATTGATTATGGTCTATGGTAACTGGTAATTTGAATTTTTATTTAATCTCTTAGTTTGTAATTATTTATGGTTGAAGGATAAAACTTATTTCTGAGTATCTTTCCAAAAGAAAGATTGTTGGGTTGATAGCGTAGATTTCATTTCCAAAACTGTTTTAAGAATGTGTATGTCCATTTGTCC
>ML788830.1:169715-185282 GCA_009831015.1 Picea engelmannii
GGAGTAGAAATTTTAGTAGTGAGACATTCTTACAGTTGACATGGTTCCAATTGGTGTTTTAGCAGGGTTTATTAATGACCTTATTTTTCGTTTATTAATGAAAATGATTCATGTATTTTTGTTAACTAACAAGAGTAGTAATCCATCTACCCTATCCTCCATTTTACCACTCGCCATTCTTTGTACATTTCCAAGTTCTCTAACCCATCTGAAATTTGTATTGTCATTGTGATTTGAAAGGTTGAAGGTTACTGACCCTTCCTCTTAACCAAAAGGGACATTCGTCGAAGCTATGGCATTCTTCATGTCCTTATCGATCTGTCTTAATCTGTCCCCAAGATGGACTTCTAATCAAGGGAGGTGTTGAACAGAGGAAGTACCCTACACTAGATCCTTACCCTTTTATCCCGAAAACTTGGCCTTCACACGCAAACACCATCAGTGTTATTGTTGAGCAAGCATGCAACTATCCACTTGGTTGTGTAAACATGGATTAGCATTCTGCTACTCATACAAGTCACCCTCCATCTAGTTAGAGTATTGGGACAAGTGCTTATGAACACTTCGAATTCAGTTATGGAATGTTCTTTCCAATCTCCGTGAGCCACTTATTTATCCGAAATAGGATACATAAGTGATTCTCTTATTTTCCCCTTTAATTCGACGGTGTTACACCCTTGGGATACTTTGAAGAACTAGAGTACAGATAGGATGCACCGGTACTAAAATTTTATTCTCGAAATATCTTCCAACTGGTCGTTGCTCCTAATGGAGTACGRAGGTATACCGTGTACCGGTTCTTTTGTTGATTATGTTTAAGAAAAGMAAAATAGAAGGGATTTATTATCGTGTAAGGAAAGCATTAAACCTTATGTTATTAATTGGAGGTAAAGGGACAACACCTAGAGGGTAAATCTGAGAGACAGGGCCCAGATGGGTGGATGCTCTRTGTCCATGGTACGCCCAAGCGAGTCTAGTCTACCACATGYAATAACGCACAGGGTTTCATTTTTGTCTTAGCGTGGTTATGCATATAGTGGTGGTCGCTTCCTTCCCTAAAGTTTAGAGCATGACTGCAGGCAKCCTGGGAGGATTTTGTTTTCTATGTTTTTATTTCCAAATAAGGATCCCCTTTCTCCTAAAGAATTAAYTTCCTTCATGTCCTCTTCTAAGCGTCGATTCCTCCAACTTAGTTGTCTCTTGCACCTATTTTCTTTTCAACGAATCTCCATTCTTATAGCACACAATGGTTCTTATCGGTAATCCCTCCTGTGCTTGGGTTACATGCAGGAGTTTACCCAATAGGTTTATCTCTGCCAGACAGCCAGAATTATTCCAAAAAAAACGTTAATGACAACACATATCTCTGCCAAAATTATTCCTTTAAAAAAATAAAATGTTAATGACAGCAAATATCTCTGCCAAACAGAAAGATTCATTCTAAAAAAAAACATTAATGACAACAAGTTATCCCTGGAAAACCACGAGTTGATTCACCTCATCAAAACCCTTAACGATAGCTACCCTCCTGTCAAAACGCACGCCTTTACTCTAAAATTGGAACCCCTCGTGGCAGCTAATTTCCTGTCAGGTCGGAATGCCCCAAGTCTAGATGTCCCACCTATTAACCTTCTATTTGACTATTGATTGTGATGGTTGATTGAGTTTTTCTATTCTTATTGATTTAATTATTGATGGCAAGGAATGGTCAAATAAGGATAAGTGGCCATGCAGCTAGTAATTGTCGTAGATTGAATTTTTAATATTTAAATTTAAGGACTTGTTAATTGAAATCTAAATTTGTGTTGAATCTCCTTAATAACTTTATTTTGTATTTGTTTGAAAAGGAGATTGTATAAAATAATTTTTAAATGAAAAATTTTGTGTTTATGTAAATTTATTCATTTACAACAAGGAAGGTAAATTATTTATTTACAGTAAGGAATTAATGGGAAGGCACAATTATCACAAAACCACTTTCGTATTATTAATAATTCTAGGAGGTGTCTTTTAATTAATAAATTAATGAACGGGTTTTTCGTTGGCTTATTGTAAACTTAATTAAATACCTTAAGAGTCTAGGATTCCACAAGGTTCTTAGCCTCTAAATATCTAATGTTGTTGTTCATTGATTCATTCACCATCGTCTCCCTTATAATGATTAAATAAGCATTATTAGTTTAGTGATGTCTAATTTAACATGTCCATCCGAGATGGGTAGATGAAGAATGATGACCTTGTGAGGGGGGGGGGTTCTAAGGTTGGTCAAGCATCTACTTCACATTGATGTTAGAATTCCTTCGTTCGTGGATTCCATCCAATAAATAATAGTTTAGATTGTTATACTTCTTGTGCTTTTGAATTTGTAATAATGATGGTCTTATGCATTAGTCTTATAGCACGTAACGAATTTTATTTTGATGAATGACCAATCAACTAAAGGAACCGTTATGTGCACTAATTTGATTATGACATACGTCGTGTATTTATTTGACCTCTTGCGTGCAACGATAATTGAAGGGTGGAGTGTTGTTTAGTCATAAGATTGCTCGCGTTACGAAATTTTCTAGATGATGGTTAATATCTTTGTCTTGTGCCCTTAAATGTAATTGTTGATGGATTAATTACAAGTTTTTCTTGCACCCTCAAATACCTATGATGTTGGATTGAATTAAACCTTGGTTTCCTTGCGACGCATAGAAGGAAATTGATACTTACCTTGCATAGTTGAATAGTTGTGATTTTTATTAGAATGCTTGTGCTTATGGTTTTATGTCATAAATTGAGTTATAGGTCTTAGACTCATGCGCAATCGGATTTTATGTAATGATTGGGGGGTTAACAACCCTTACTGGTGACTCGGTGTATTATTGAATGATGGATTAACGACCTTTAATTGCACCATGTTTAATTGTGTTTAGGATTGATGGATTTATGAGATCGGTGATCATAGACTCTGTGTTTAGTTGTTGTTAATTATTGTGTTAATACATTGACATGCGTGTCGTGGTACATGGTGATGTTGTGTCGGCATAATGTCGTATTCGATTATTAATGCCTTTTAATTGTTTCATTAATTTAGGTGATTGATGTGTTGATGATGTCACTCTTATTATGATGTTTCATTTCCTAACACAACACTAAAAGAAAAAAAAATGACATGTTGTACATCGTTTGGTTTTCTTAACGGCAGGGGGCATTACATATGGTATCAGAGCGGGTTCAACCGTGCGAGTGTGGATAGGCACACCTTCCACTGAATTAAGCCCTTGATTTATACTCGGCGCTAATTTAATTATTAACATGCCCCTGTGGTAATCACAGTTAGAGGACGTCGTAGAGATTCGTGACGTGGTGCCAGGGGAGAAGGCGCGACACCTCTAGTAGCACCCACGCTAGAGGGGTCCAACCCTTAAGGAGAAGAACAAGTCTTGAGCATGAGAGGATTGTCGCGCAAGATGTGTTGGGTATGATCGGGTCCTTCTAGGGAAATTTCAGAGGCCTTGACTAACCGTCTGTGCTGAGATAAGGCCAGGGTGATTGTACCCCTTAGGGTCCATAGTACACCCTATCCAGTATTGGTAGATTTCACGAAAAACTCAAGAGGTTTAAGTTCCCGAGTCCATGTGTGCTACAGACGGATCAGTCATCGAGGCATGCTTATAGAGCCAGGCGATGTGCTTCGCACTTCGTGATTTCGACCTCCAACACGAAGGTCCACATAGGTGATCTTCATCTTGGGGAGCGCTCTTCTATGGAGGAAGACACTCCTACCTTATCTAAACCTGGTTGTCGAAGCCGTGTTAGGGGAACGGTTCCAGGAAAAGTAATTGTCAGAGGAATTCTTTGAGCGTCAGCTCGATGAGTTCAACGCCTTACGACATGGTGGTCGTATGGTGCTGGATTATGAGACCATATTTATGGAGCTACTTCGGTGTGCTCCGCATCAAAACACGAAGAAGTTGAAGATCAACAAGTTCATGACCAGACTTAACTCCAGTATTCATGCGAAAATGAGGATATAAATGCCTCAGACGTTGCACGATGAAGTCTAGTAGGCCTCTTATATAAGAAAGATTTGATTATGGGAGTCTGGGCAGGACTCCTACAAGACCGTCTGGACTGAAAACATCTGGTACACAGTAGCATTAGATGTCGTCCAGACTAGACCTCTTGGTATCAAGATACTTCTATAGGACCCTTGTTTATGACACCTTGATGATAGGTTCCTCAGCAGAGGGCTCCCTACAGAGGACCACTGCATTTGCGGCAGCACCACTAGCAGTCATCGTTTAGGCTAGTCAATAGAACAGACCATGATATTAGGCTGGTGGGACAACAACTTATATTCTGGGGCCAGGAGTATTGGACCGGATGTGGGCGATGGAAAGATGGAGAGTCACCTTACCAGTAAGATTGTCCGGTTGAAAGGGGCCAGAGCGGTCGAGTCAACAGGACACACTATCGTGGCAGAGATGGGAAAGGCCCATAGGATTCATGATCGTGGTAAATAACCGCCAGTCCAAGCACTAGTCTACTGTGCTCGAGGCATCAGGTGCCATTTCCAAATGAACTTTTAGTATTTGTTAGACCCTGGTGGTATGGAGAGATCTGATTCTAGTATCGCGTTGAAGGGATTTGGGTAAGGGCATTCGACAGGATGAGTTTAGATTCGTCGATGTGGATTCGGGTACCAACCGGATGGTTGGATGAAGGGGTATGAATTGTCGATTTAACCTGGGGATAGTGTAATGAAGTCCGACCTACATCACAATATTAGGATCTTATGACATCGTGATTGGTATGGACTGGTTGGAATCACATGATGTGATACTCAACAATAAGATGAGGCCATTGAGTTGGACCGATGATGTAGGATAGAGAAGTGTGATTGTAGGAAGAAAACGGGGAGTATCCCTGAGGTTCATTTCTTCCCTACAGCTACAAGAGATCATGCATAGGGATGCAAGTTATATGCATACTTAGCGTCGAACGTCAAGGACGTGGCGGAAGGATTCGAAGACCTTCCGGTAGTAAGATATTTTGGGTATGTGATTCCCAGAAGAATTACCAGGTGTGTCACCCAAAGCCAAGATGGAATTTACCATTGACCTAAAACCTAGAACTAAACCGATGGAAATAAATCCTTATCAGATGTTGACCCCTGAGTTACAAAATTTGAAAGTGCAACTAAAGGAGTTGTTGGACCTAGGACATATACGTCCAAGTGTATCGCCTTGGAGTGCTCCTGTTAATTTCATATGGAAGAAGGATGGGTCATGAATACTCTACTTGAATACCATCGAGTATTTATTGACGATATTTTGATATTTTCTCGGATGACGAAAGATCAAGAAAAAAATTTACGCTTGGTACTACAATGTTGCGAGAGAACAAATTACGAGAAGCGATCACAAAGCTATCAAGGATTCATTTCCTAGGGCATGTTATCTCCGGCAAAGGTATCGTTGTGGATCCAGTGAAGGTAGAGGCTATTGTGGAGTGGATTGCGCCAATGAATGTCCCAGAAGTGTGTAGCTTCATGGGTTTAGCAAGATATTATCGACGGTTCGTCGAGGGTTCTTCGAAGATAAAAAAAATCCAATTACAAAATTGCAGAAGAAGGACAAGAAGTTTATTTGGACCAAGAAATGCGCGGAAGCATTTTGAAGGCTCAGGGAACTATTGACGACAACGCCAATACTAAAAGTCCTTGGCGTGGATGAGGTTTTCTTGGTATGCACTGATGCATCCAAGGAAGGCTTAGATAGAGTCTTGACGAATGGCGGTCGAGTGATTGCTTACATATCGAGGAAGTTAAGGAAGCATGAGCAGAACTATGTGACTCATGATTTGGAGTTGTTAGCCATCATGTATGCCTTGAGATTGTGGAGAAACTACCTGATTAGGTGGAAATTCGAACGAAAAATGGATCACTGTGGTTTACAACACCTTTTTACGCAAAGTGACTTGAACGCGTGACAAAGGCGTTGGTCAGAACTGCTTAGCGAGTACGATTTTCAGATTACCTACATAAAAGGAATAGTGAACAAAGTGGTTGATGCATTGATTCAGAGACCATGCATATTTTAGGTGAGACCTCTTCAAACGAATATACATGAAAATATTCTAACTTTACATCACGACGATGATTGGTTTAAAGAGGTTAAGGAATTTATCGGACAAAACAGCATGATGGTACCAAAATTTGATGGATTTACTGTGGACAACGACGGATTAATAATATGTGATAACCAGATGTATGTACTGGCCAACGGCGAGTTGAGAATTTTTTATCTTATGCGAAGATCATAGAGAAATGTACATGGCTCATCCATGAGTCATGAAGATGAGGACTGACCTTAAGCCCTTATTCTTATGAAAGGGATAAAGGCGGATATCATCAACTGCGTGGTGAGATGTCTAGAAGGTTGACATGTGAAGGCTAAACATAGACATCCGGCTGGATTTCTACGGCCAGACACTATTCCAAAATCGACATGGGAGGTCATTTCGATTTTTGTGGATGATTGAGTTTTGTTATTCTTATGGATTTAATTATTGATGGCAAGGAATGGTCAAATAAGGATAAGTGGCCATGCAGCTAGTAACTATTGTAAATTGAATTTTTAATTTTTAAATTTAAGGACTTGTTAATTGAAATCCAAATTTGTGTTGAATATCCTTAATAACTTTATTTTGTATTTGTTTGAAAAGGAGATTGTATAAAACAATTTTTAAATGAAAATTTTTTTGTTTATGTAAATTTATTCATTTACAACAAGGAAGGTAAATTATTTATTTATAGTAAGGAATTAATGGGAAGGCACAATAATCACAAAACCACTTTCTTATTATTAATACTGCTAGCAGGTGTCTTTTAATTAATAAATTAATGAATGGGTTTTTCGTTTCATTATTGTAAACTTAATTAAATACCTTAAGGGTCTAGGATTCCACAAGATTCTTAGCCTCTAAATATCTAATTTTGTTGTTCATTGATTCATTCACCATCGTCTCCCTTATAATGATTAAATAATCATTATTAGTTTAGTGATGTCTAATTTAACATGTCCATCCGAGATGGTTAGATGAAGAATGATGACCTTGTGGGGGGGTTCTAAGGTTGGTCAAGCATCTACTTCATATTGATGTTAGAACTCTTTCATTCACGGATTCCATCTAATATATGATAGTTTAGATTGCTAGACTTCTTGCGCTTTTGAATTTGTAATAATAATGGTCTTAGGCATTAGTCTTATAGAGCGTAACGAATTTTATTTTGATGAATGACCAATCAACTAAAGGAACCATTACGTGCATTGATTTGATTATGACGTACGTCGTGTATTTATTGGACCTCTTGTGCGCAACGATAATTGAAGGGTGGAGTGTTGTTTAGTCATAATACTACTCGTGTTACGAAATTTTCTAGATGATGGTTAATATCTTTGTCTTGCGCCCTTAAATGTAATTGTTGATGGATTAATAACAAGTTTTCCTTGTGCCCTCAAATACCTATGTTATTGGATTGAATTAAACCTTGGTTTCCTTGCGACGCATAGAAGGAAATTGATACTTACCTTGCGTAGTTGAATAGTTGTGATTTTTATTAGAATGCTTTTGCTTATGGTTTTATGTCATAAATTGAGTTATAGGTCTTAGACTTATGCGCAATCGGATTTTATGTAATGACTGAGGAGTTAACAACCCTTACTAGCAACTTGGTGTATTAATGAATGATGGATTAATGAACTTTAATTGCGCCATGTTTAATTGTGTTTAGGATTGATGGATTTATTAGATCGATGATTGTGGACTCTGTGTTTAGCTGTTGTTAATTATTGTGTTAATACATCGACATGCGTATCATGGTACATGGTGATGTTGTGTCAGAATTGTGTCGTATTCGATTATTAATGCCTTTTAATTGTTTCAATAATTTAGGTGATTGATGTGTCGATGATGTCGCTCTTATTATGATGTTTCATTTCCTAACGCAACACTAAAAGAAAAAAAATGATTTGTTGTACGTCATTTGGTTGTCATAACAGCGGGGGTCATTACACAACATTCGGAAAAAAGACAATATCAAAGTGAAATTAAATCAATAATAGAAGGTATTGAAGCATGTACAAAAAAACAATAATTAATTAGTATAGCGTATATTCATTTTCATATACAAATATGCATGTGATTTTTTTTTTGTATGAGGGCATTATGAAGAAAATTATAACCGAGATAAACTATGAGAAAATACTATAAATTTAACGGAATTGACATCTAAATCCATGGTATCAAATGATAAATCTTGAAAATATGGTTGGAAAGTAATAGATTTAGAATAATTGTATGTTGGCTTCCAAATACTTTACCATTTAAATGCATTAAAGTTTAGATTAATGACTTAATGTAGTCATAGACTAAAGGTAGAGTTTATTTTTTTGAGTTCATATGCAATAAAGAGGATTTTGTAAGTGATCATGGTTATTTCTTTAACAACATTTCATTAAAAAAACATCAAATTGATTTTGCAAATGGTCCTAGATTCTTAGAACATTTCATTCAAAAATATATCAAATCGATTTTGCAAATGGTCATAGATTATTAGAAAGTATAGAGTATAAAAGGTTAAATATATCTTATGCACTACATCAAGGGTTACATAGTTTTCATTTCTTGGAAAATAATGTATTTTTTAAAATATATGCTATTAAAAATACAATTTTTTATTTCTAGGAGAAAAATATGTTTCTCAACAAACCTTTTCCCTTTTTAACTAAATTTGATAGTTTTTTCAGTAACCCTTTTCAACATAATCTATATATTTCTTCCAAAAATGCATTTTTCCATTTTGATCAAACCTATGCACCTTAAAATCATTTTTTCTAATTACCTTCATTTTGATAAAAACCTATAAAACTTTTAAAGAAATGGATTTGGTGTTGTATACATTCTCACTATACTACGATCTAAAACCATCAATTATTTCTTTTTAAATCCATTATTATTTTTTAAACTTTACTAAGTCCAACATAAAACTTACCTAAGAATGTGAACTCATCCCTAAAAACACCATAATGTCCAGCCATATATAATACGATTAAAATTGTGGAGCAATGGCAATAATTTAATCGAATCTATGAGAAATATAACACCCATGCTTAAGGAAATGTTTTGATGGGAACAGTGCGTTATTGTATTGAATTTGTAACTTTGAAAGTTAAAGAAAAGCCTTAAACATGATACACACTTAGTTGTAATTTATTGAATTTGTAACTTTGAAAGTTAAAGAAAAGCACACACTTAGTTGTTTAGGTTGTACAACCACAAAAAAATGAAAAATAAAAATAATAAATTCATTATTCTAAAAAAATGAAAATATTGATTTTATTAATAGCCAACAATATGTTATTAAAAAAAATCCCGGATGGGGTGCCACGTAGCCTTCCCTGGACCCAAGTCATAAATATGGCAGGCCGTCACCCTTCACCTCAGTCTTGAATGAAGGGCGGCCATTAGTGCCTGCAGAGAAGGGGAGGACAGCTCCCTCAAGTGAGGATTATGGCGGCACCAAGGTGTAATGGCAGAGGCGGGATGAGTACAGGAGTCATGTCGGGCCTGGGCTTATCTCTCCCACTCGGATGGGGTTGGCTCTACTTCTCTCTCGTGCTCCACCATCCTGCCTTCTCTGAGAACAAGACCTGCAAGCATTGGATTTTCATCACGATCACCCAGCAAATTATCAGTCCTCCTGGCCTAGCCATTCCAAGGGAGAGGGGCAAGCCAAGGCACAACCCAACCTGGTATAGTTTAGCAGCCCAACAGAGACGAGTGCAGCAGCTGGAACATGCCATGTCCATAGCTTGGACTTAGCTCTTGGAGAATCCAAGAACTTTGCCAATGGCATATGTCGAGGAGGAGATTCCAGAGGAACCCATCTAGGTTCCTCCAGAATCTCTCCTCTTCACAGTTTTGGATGATTTGTAGTTCCCCAGCCACAACACAACGAGCACAAGTGCCTAGGCTTCCATGGAGGGGGTCACCTGTATAGTTGAGGAGGAATTCCCAGGGGAATTCCTCCACTTAGATTCAAATGCGTTAATTCAGGACACGGACAACCAAATTGGGACAGAGGCGGAGGCGTTCAAGGCGGTGGACATGGGCACTGTGCAAGAGGACATGGGCACCGCATTGGAGGGCCACCCAATCTTGGCGCCTCCACCACTCACTGCTCTCCCTAAATTTTTCCCTTCTCCACCACCTTTCTTCAACTCGGAGCAGCTCGAGCTCATCTTCGATCTAAGGAGCCAGATGGAGAATCGACATGATTTATGATGCATTCTCAAATGCACCGACAACTTAGCTTTGCCCGACCTGTGCGGGGCCTTTCGTGCTCTAGCCCAGGGACATCCCTTTCACTGGAGCTCTGGACGACATACCCCCAGGTGCTAATGTGTAATTTATGGTTCTTTGCTATGGATACCTCGCACAATCTATGCCCAGCTCTTTGTACTAGGGTGAAGCAGTTTACAGTTTTGTTCTCTTTTTTTTGTTGGTAGTTTATCTTAGATGCCTAGAACTGTTCTGTAAGAACATGAATCTGCCATCTTCTCTGATTTCCATATGGCAAGGAATATGGTGGATAGCTCTTTTGTCTAAATGTATCACAGTATGCCACCTGTTTTGGTTTCCACTAATTTGGTAGAACAGGTGGCAGACTGATGACATGTGGCATTTTTGTACTATAAAATCACAGTAACAGGAAACACCTTTTTATTTACAAAAAAAAAAAAAAAAAAAAATTGTTATTAAAAAAATAACAAATCCAACCCTCCAATGGATTGGGCTTTGAAGTTCTTGGGCGTTGATAAATAAATGGAAATGTTGGAGATCGTTAAAAGAAAAAGAAAAAATAAAGATGCACAAGTGTTAAAAAGTATGTGTTAATGTACACTTCACATAAATTTTATAGTTATATATACTAATACTTAAAAATTTATAACCCTTGGTATATATATATATATATAACCCTAGATTTATTCTAATCACTTAAAACCTAAATTATAAATTAACCCCTACTACATAGCATCCTAAGCATATTAAAAAATTATTTTTATATATATACAAAATTATCAATACTTAGACCTAATAATAATACAAAAATCATAATAAAAACATAATTTAACACTATTATATCCTATAGAACAATCACAATAAAATCCTTTAAAACTCTTTAAAAACCCTAGATTTTTCTAAACACTTAAAACCTAAACCATAACTAAAAGCCTCTTTTTAATCTAGTGATTAGATTCACTAAGCTTTATATCTATAAATTGTAATTTCAAATAACCCTAGACTTATATATATATATATATATATATATATATATATAATTAGTTATGATATATTATTAATTATCATTAATTTATTAATCTTAATTGAATTTAATTTTGTTTTAGCTTTGCAAATAGGATTTATAGACAGTCGACCTATTAAATCTCAAATTGTCCTGCATCTAAACTATTAATTGACTAATATCAACAAGCTTTTAATTGACGATTAGTCCTGATGATGAATCCCTATTCGGATTCGAAACGTCGACAGACAAAAAAGAGGCATAAATTGTCGTCACTTCATGGTTAATCAGAAAATTTAATTAATAAATATTAAATATTAATAAATAATTTTTATTTTACAAAATATTGAATTTAATACATCAATATCATGAAACTTTTGAAAACATTATAGAAAATTTTAAATATAATTGCAAAGTCAATATAGTTTGACCGAAAATTGATCGCTATATTCCCTGCTTTGGCGGGGCCTAACCGAAAATCTAATTTGACCGAAAATCAATCTCTATATTCCCTATTTTGGCGAGGTCTAAAAATTGGGTGCACAAAGATGTACCACAAGATTACATGAGAGATTTCACATCTCCTTATACAGGAGAGATGCTACATCTTCCTATCTTATGCAAGGAGTCTTATACATGGATTTTGTAATGATGTTCTTTTATTATGTTGATTAACATGGATGAGTTATAAGACTTAGAAATGGATTATAAAAAAAGGTAAATAGAGGGAGGTAATTCATGAGATCAATTTAGATAGGGAGTTATTAGAAGAACTAGTCATTGACATGGATGAGTTATAAGACTTAGAAATGGATTATAAAAAAGGGTAAATAGAGGGAGGTAATTCATGAGATCAATTTATATAGGAAGTTGTTAGAATAATTAGAAGAGGAGAAGGTCATAGGACCTTTTTATGGGGATACCATGTGTATTATTAATTCAAAAACTAGTTACGAATGGGGTGAGATATATTATATGTCTAGAGAGGAAACGTACCCTGAATTACCTCCACTACAAGGAGAGGAGAGTCTATATGTTGGGGTATATAAAACTATCAGAAGATATGGTCTTTTCACATTAGCGGCAAGACCAACTATGCTACCTTACATCAAGGTCATATCATCATTAATCATCCACATAGATATTCATAATAGATTGATCAAAAACATAGAAGGGAAATCCATTGCATCCTTACAGCCATCGTACCTGGATGTAGGCTATAAGTTTCCCATGTTCAAGGTTGATCTTACAAATGAATGGGTTCTCTAAATCACCCTCCAACTATCATCAACTCCTAAAGAGATGGTGGATTCCTCAAAATTTATAGAGGGAGTTATTAGAAGAACTAGCAGAGGAGAATTTCATAGGACCTTTTTATGGGGATACCATGTGTATTATTAATTCAAAAACTAGTTACGAATGGGGTGAGATATATTAGATGTCTAGAGAATAAACTTACCATGAACTACCTCCACTACAAGGAGAGGAGAGTCCAGATGTTGGGGTATATCAAACTATCAGAAGATATGGTCTTTGCAAAGTAGAGGCAAGACCAGTTATGCTACCTTACATCAAGGTCATATCATCACTAATCATCCACATAGATATTCAGAATAGATTGATCACAAACATAGAAGGGAAATCCATTGCATCCTTCTAGCCATTGTACATGGATGTAGGCTATAAGTTTCCCATGTCGAAGGTTGATCTTACAAATGAATGGGTTCTCCAAATCACCCTCCAACTATCATCAACTCCTAAAGAGATGGTGGATTCCTCAAAGTAAATTCATGTCACAACGGGTAGGTGTATACCCAATGAAAAAACTTAGAACACCTTACATACTAACAGTTGCCGAAAGAGAATGCAACTCAATTCAAAGAATATTGGGTACCTTTAATATACCAGGTGACCAAGGTTGGAACAGTATTCAATTGGGCCTCTATATTATCAGCTACATTAAGCTAGGCCATTTCCAAAATCAAATACCTAGATACGAGAATTCCCCCAACTTTCTACATGTCCTCCTACTTGCTATATGTAGTATGTTTCACTAACAAATTTCTTAGGGTGGAATGGAAGTTGTAGCCTAGAAAAAAACCAATCCACATGTATTACCAAAGTTCATGGGAGCATAAGTATATGATTTACTATACCAAGATATCTGATCATTTCATCACTCTTTAGTATAGGTTGACTTACTATGATCATTCACAATGCATGATAGACAAGGACATCCAAATGATTGGTATTAATGGTGATAGGTACATTATAGAAAAGGGCACTTATATGAGAATATTCGGTACCAACCAAACTCCTCACCTATTTCCCAAGTTCATTCTAGATAAATTGGTCCTTCAAGAGGTACAATATGAAGCCTACTTAAATGGAGTGGGATATATTCTTTCCCAGAATAACAAAGCTCCATGGACACCCTTTCCACTATGCATAGGTGCATACAATTTAGTGAATGTGAAGATTGTTGTGGAAGCAGGTGAAGCAATAGTTGTCTTCAATTTTATTTTGGAATAGAGAAATTCATAAGGCTTGACCCTCATGTTGTGATAGCCCACCATTTCTTATAATTTAAATACAAATGGCCCTATAAAAATAAAGTGTGGCAGGAGGAAGATCTCTACTAAATATCCTGATAACTCGATGAGCTAGTATTAAGAATGGGTGGAAAAGGTAAAGGAGCCAAGGACAAGAAGAAAATGTAGAAATTCAAAGAAAAGGTTGCACAAGAAGAAAAAGAGGAAGAAGCATAGCAAGCAATAATGAGGGAGAAAAAAGAGGCTGAAGCAAAATAAGAATCAAAAGGAAAGAAATGGCTCTATAAGCACAAGAAGCACAACAGAAAGAAGAAGATTTGAAAGCACAAGAAGCAAAAGCCAAAGTAGAAGCATAGAAAATAAGAAAGGGAAAATAGACAACATGAGGCCTATGGGAGAAGGATCATCTAATCCAAGGATACCAATTGATCCCACTAGACAATCCATCATTATAGGTCACTTCACATTCCCTAAGATGGGATTAGTTTGTTTTACCCCATCAAAGTCAGAATTCATCGCAATGTTGGATTCATTTGTCTTTAACAAGAGAAAGAAGCAAATAGTAAGGAAAACACAAAAGAAGATGGAGTTGGTTGGAATCCCAAAGTTAACAGTCATAGTAGAGAATCATATGCTTACAGATATAGATAAGATCCAATGGCTGCAGCTTCCACAAGTGTCACTTGTACACAAGAAACCATGTCAAATGTTCTCAATCTAGTCATAGAAATAGAGGTCAATAAGAAGAAAATAAGTTCTCTGGAGGAACAAGTATCGCAACTCAAAGGATACATGATCAACTTGTCTAAGTTCAAATCTAATGTGTTTTCTATACAAGATGAGCTAAACACTGCATAGAGGCTAATATACAACAACTTACAAGAATTCCATGATTGTTCATCTCAATTCTTAACTTTTCAAAATGTCATTAGGGACATGATTTTAATTCTAGGAGTCTAAATGGGGTTAGATGAGATAATGAAATGGTATACTAAAGAAAAGGATGCTCCAAAAAACCTTTTGAGAATGACCCAAAAGAACATTCAATGCAACTATACATCATTGGCATGTTGCAAATATGCAACCTCGTCTTTCGTCAAAGATATCACTGCCTTAGTTAGAAAGTGTTAGCATCTTCACCAAGCTACCGAGAAAGTCATTAAAAAATAGCATCTACCTTCTATCGATTGAATGACTGCATCGTGTCCAACTGTTAGGCCAATGAAAGAGAATGAAAGAGAAGGAAAGAATTATAAATCAAAATCAAATCTCTATAAGCATGACTTCAAAGAAGCATGACTTCAAAGAAGCATGACTTCAAAGAATACAAAAGAGGTAATAAATCAAAAGAAAATATTTATAAGCATTCCCCCAAACTTCAAAGTTTACAAAATGGAGCATGTCTCTATTCCCTTAAAAGAAATCAATTTAATTAACTCACACATCAACAAACTTAAGAATGGACGGGGCCCATGCCAAAAGATTTAGTGACCTTTAAGGTTGCATATGAACAACGAAACTATAGGCACGTGACAGAAATATCCTTTCACTATGAAGTGTATGTTGGAGTCTACATGGAAAACAAAGCACATAATATAATACTCCCAAATGATGACAATTTATTTTAAAATATAAAAGGTTTAACAAAGCACATAA
>ML788830.1:203678-217704 GCA_009831015.1 Picea engelmannii
AATTTCTTCTTCTTATAAGAAAATGTTAAAACCCTTTTCCTTGTGTTGAAAATAAAAGTACCTAGTGTATCTACCCAAGTTGACCCTAGAATTATATCAACATGATAGATTGATACGACATTGAATTTAGCTGTGAATTTGTAATCGCCTATAGATAATTGTAGGTTGTTAATGTCATATTTCTCATCAGAAAGACACATGTCATTTTCAATTATATTTGACTTGAAAACCATTAATTGGTTTGCTAGGTCAATGTTAATGTGATTTTTCCTAACGGTCGAGTAGATAGCGATGTTGATATTCCTTCCTTGAATAATCCCATTAACTTTTAATAAGGGGTCCGCATAGTTTATATAAGTCTGAGGGAATCTTCCTCCTTCCATTTTAAATTGTACTTTTTTTTTAATTCTATTCTTGACTATTTATAATATAATATAATAAACTTTGAATATATTTTTTTCTTTTAATTATATTCTTGACTTTATAGCTGTTTTATATCTCCTTTGGTATTAGTTTAGGATATCAATATAATATTTGAAATGTGCCTTTTTTATTGTATATACTTTATAAAAGTACTAAAGTATCTCCTCTTTTCTTTTTTTAAATGATCCACTTTATAATACTCTTTTATGTGGTCTTTGTATCTTTTGATTCCGATACGGTTTCAATTAAAATCTTTAATATTCCTTTGATCTCTTTTATATCTCCTCAATTTCACCTCTTGTATTTTTTTTTGAACCTTCCTTTTGACTAATAAATATCTTCACGATTTTCCAAAAAAGTTTTTTTTATTATATAAAAGGGTTTATATGTGCCCCTTTTACTTTCTAACTTAGGTGATATAGTTAGGATATATGGATTTATTTTATAAAAGGCCTTAATTAATTACAACCTTTTAACTCCTTTTGGATTAAAAAATAAAAAAAACTTTTACTCTTTAATGAAACCACGTTATTACCCCTTCAATATTAAAATTCGGTGCCTTCCTTAAATTAGTTCGTTGTATTCAGCTTAAAATTACTTTTTCCTTGATATATATTGAGATTTATATTGAAATGATATATTGGAATATATTCCTTATGTACTTTTATTAAATAATCTTTATGTATATTTTATGTTCATAACAAATTGAAGAGCCGGAATAAAGAATCCACTTCAAGGAAAGTATAGTGTAACTGATTTTTCATAAGCAGATCTTCATTACAATCAACCTTGAGTGAGCAGTATCTCAAATATTACAAAATTGGATGCCATAGTCAATTAAATATATAAAAACTTAAGAATAAAACTATTGAAATAATTAACCATTAATTACAATGATAAAATCACATTCAATCCTCAATTATAGATTAGTTTAGCAAGTCTAGAATTGCAATTTTGGTCATTACTCACCAATCCAATTTTATTCATTGTTACTATCCGTTCGGCAATTCTAAATTAATCCAATCTCTTTCTGCTAGCCATTAATCATTAAATAAAACATTAACCCAAATAATGTGAAATGCTACTATTAAATACTGAGGCACAAATTCATCGCAACAGGTCATCTAATTCTAAACTAATCCAATCTCAATCTACTAGCTATTAACAGTAAACAAAACCTTAACTAAAATAATGCAGAATGCTATTATTAAACATTGAAGCACAAATTAATCTTAGCATGGCATCTAGCTATATTAACCGAACCATAAATGACAAGCTGTCAATAAAATTAAGGAAGTCTGCTGGGACAAGACAAGGTCTTTAATGCAGGGTGAAATCCAAGTTGTTGGTTGGTTGTACAAGGCAGGTACCCCATTAGGTAAAGCAGTCTAGTAGAAAGGTGGAATGCAATTAATATAAGGCAAACTAAGCTAGACACAACACACGAGGGTTGTCCACTGAATAAGGGAACTATCGACGCTGGCGTCCCATCCTGATTTTTCGCCAAATCTACTGGCGAAGGTAAAACTTACAGTGAGACCTCCAGAAGTCGTTACACAGCAAGATAGCAACACTACAATACATTTAAGACAATGGTCAGTTTAGGAGTGATGCATAATGTGCATACAGTGGAAGGCGCCATTGTTTACGCATGCACCCACCCCTAACGTGCATTCAGTGGAAGCTGACTCTCTGCCTGTAGTAAAAGGTTTCCAGAAATGCGTAGAACATGTTGGCTGCATTACCGTTGTTAGAGGTTACAGTCACAGAGGAAATTGGGCAATAGTCAAGCGAAGAAAACAACCAATTCTAAACATCCACCAAAACCCGTGGATAAACTCCTGAGACAGCGTAAGAGCTCGGCTCCAGGTGCCAAGGAGGAGGCCCACAATGGGGCACACACTGCCCAACGCGTCCAGCTACTAGTAATTATATAAAAGGGCAGAACGTGGCCAAGTAAATTCAATAAAAATAACCCATCCCAAGAGCATCTGTCGAGGGTTTGACTCTGCAGCCTGTCCAGCACCAACACATTCACATTCACACAAAACCAAAACACACCTACGTCCAATCACCAATAAGATTTAAATAGAAATGCAAGCAGTGAAACACCATCGAAAAACGTTGGTAAAAATTTGATTCAGACATAACAAGAATTCAGGAATAAAAATCGAGCGAGGTAGAGGGACGAATTTCATGAGCAATGAAACAAATTACAGTCGCAATAATCCTTCCATTACATAGATACGATTGTTGAGGAATGATCATACATCCAATACACAAAACTTTCTGCAGAAGTAAATACAACGGATAGACCAATACGATTTGTCGAGGAGTGTTTGTGCAGCCATTTCATAAAAACAATTTTGCAGAGTTATTATTAATACATCCTTTCCATAAAAACCATTTTGCAGAAGTAAAAACAACGAAAACAAAATTACGATTTGCAGAGGAAATGTCCATACGTTGCAACATTGCAATCATCTAACAAGTACGATTAGGAGTAGATCTTACCACAATCATTGAATGACATCAGAAGGTACAGTGAAATGCTTCAATAAAATTGAACAACTAGCCAATCGTTGAACGAAACCAGGAGTTTCAGCAATCGTTATATATAAGTTAACATTTGCAACGCGTTGAATGAATTCAGGAGTTTCAGCAAAGCGTTATATAAAATTCAACATTTAGCAAATCGTTGAATAATATCAGGAGTTTCAGCAAGCGTTATATAAAATTCAACATTAGTTTACTTTTCCAGTAAACAAGCAGATCCAAGCCTAAGTCCTAATACCATCTACCAAACAGAAATGAAGAGCGTACCGTTGCCTGATCGCCTACTCTGAATGACGTCCCGCGCGCTCCGTGCATCTCCCGCTCGCCGACCGTCGAGACTTCACCGGTACCTCCCAGCCAATGCTAGGGGTACTCTTCTTCCCCCTTAGCCCCCCCGAGCCGCAAAGGGTCCACACACACTATCCAGAGATTTTGTCTAGCTCCCAGTTCACCTCGCAAGACCGAGCTACCACTCCTCTCCAAGCTGGGTATCCCCAACTCCCACAAGTAAACCAGTCAAGTCGATATTTCTACAGCATAACGTTACGCAAACAAAATTTGATCCTTCATCCTCCTCCTTCCTTCATCTTATATAGTTTCGAACTTCCTTTCTTTCCTAAAATCTTATTTAACTAAAGTTTTAAAATAAATTCCTAAAAATTCTTCTCCATACAAGTGTCACCCATCCCCTTCATTCCTCCATTATTTAATTTCTTTAATTAATTAATTATCTTATTTCCCTCACCCACCTAGAGTTACTCCTAGAATCACTCCTAGGTGTCCCCAAATTCCCTTATAGGTCTTAAAGGCTTTCCCTATTATGAAATTGCTAATTCAGTTTAAAATTAGAAAGCTCTTAAATGGTAGATTCTTTACTAAGTTGACTTTCCGCTTTTTCCCTTAAGTTCCACTTTTTCCCCTTTTGTGTTTACCTCTTTTCCTAGTTTCCTAATATTTTAGATTTTCCCTTTTTCCCCTTTTTACTTAGAACTTAAAAAGGCAGGTGTGAAAATTAACCCCTTTTTCTCTTTTCTTATTTAATTAGTATATTTTAAATTATCAAGTACTAAAACCATTAATTCCCTTTTAAATTTTAATCCAATAGATTTTTTTGAAACAATTAATTTCTTAATTCCTTTATGTCACAAGATTTAACGAAGAGCATAATTATTATTCAAGTGGTTTTTATTTTTATTAATATTATTATTATTATATTTTTTTTTCTTTTAAGAGAGACAAAATTTCACCACTAGCATAGTTTAGACTTAAATCTTAAATTTTCGTACTGGGTGACATTTAATTAGGGAAATTGTTTTAAAAATTACTTCACATATTATTCGTCCTAGGGCCATCTAGGTTCATTCCTCTATCACCAACATTGCAACGTGCCCTTCAGGACGCACAAGGTGCTCCAAGGGTGCCACTCACCTCATATGTTCTCTTGCGCGACGTGCCCTTCAGGACGCACTATGTGCTCCAAGGGTGCCACTCGCCTCTTGACTGACTTAGTAGACATCAATAACCCCTGGAGTCAACACTCCGCCAGGTGAACTTGTGGGAGACTAAGGGCTTCTAAGGAATAAGGCCCTCACCTTATTATGCGCCCCTTAGAATCATCGTGAGCGACTATCACAGTCTTCCCTCATGGCATCGTGGGTCCTCTCAAACTAGGTAATCGTTAACCTACAGTTCAAGCCATGATGGGGGTGCTAGGAGGCTGTGGTAGGTTTGTTGTCCACACCTCTCCCTCAACATCTCTGGTAGTCGTGCGTGACCCCTTTACTCCATACGTGAGTCTGGTCGGCAAGCTATCATCAGCCTGCATCATCAACAAATCATGTCAGAACATATCCATATCATATCATCTAATCAAATGCACTAATATCACAGTAAAATAATCAAACCCCAATGGAACACTCCCTGACTCGATCCGGAGTCCAAGGGGTTTCGTCGATGCTTCTGCATCCTCGAGGTACAAAACCCTGCACACTCAGTAAAATCGAGTCAATAGCACCTGTCTATGTCAAAGCGGTAAAACAACATGTCATCAACCCATAATGCCTCATAATCAAAATCAAAAGTTTTAATAGCATAATAATCTGGATCACTTGCGTGCAAGTGTCCTCAAAGAATAAGTTCGCTCAGTGCGCCAGACCGGGATGTTACATACACCCCCTCTTGGTCTAAACTTCATCCTGAAGTCTCACAGTATAATGCAGAAATAAAGTGTATCACGGTATCATATGTCTATCTATCAAACAAAAAGGGAAACTGCTGACGCATATCATATGTGTCCTCCCAGGTCACTAAGTGCGGACTATAATTGTCCCACTGGACCTTGACCTGATCTACCGTTCGACGTTGTAGTTGTCGAATGTGATGATCCAAGATGTGGATCGGCTCAGTTATGAGCGCTCCCTCGTCCGATACCTGCAAGGAACTCATGTCAATAACATGTGTAGGATCAGTAATATAATGTCTCAAAACTGATACATGAAAAACATCGTGCATACGCCTCAAAGAATCAGGCAAGGCTAGTCGATAGGCCACGGGCCCCTTTCTCTCCACAATCTCGAAAGGTCCCATGAACCTAGGAGAGGGTTTAGCTCCCTTCCCAAACTTGATCGAACTCTTATGTGGTTTAACCCGCAAGAAGACTCGATCGTCGACCTCGTAACTACGGTCGACACGGTGCGCATCGGCATAACTCTTCTGTCGATCATGTGCTTCTTTAATCCTTTGTATTATTGTTTTCATTTTCTCTTCCATTTCTTGGATCGCTTCTGGTCCCACCAGGACCCTATCCTCAAGCCGATCCCCACTCAAGGGCGTCTGACACGGTCGCCCATAAAGAAACTCAAAAGGCGCCATCTTAATGGTGCTCTGGTAACTGTTGTTGTAAGCGAACTCTACTAGTGGCAAGAATTATTCCCAACGCTTTTGCTGGTCCATAACGTACATGCGCAACATGTCCTCCAAGGTCTGGTTCATTCGTTTGGTCTGCCCATCATTCTCCGGGTGATACGTAGTACTAAAGTTAAGTTGGGTTCCCAAGGCCTCTTGGAAACTCATCCAAAATCGTCTAATAAACATCGATCCTTGATCGAATATAATCCTCTTAGGCACGCCATGCAGCCTCACAATCTCACTAATAAAAACTCTAGCTATGTCAGGTGCCTGATACGTCGTACGCATAGGAATAAAGTGAACACTCTTCATCAGAGTGTCTACTACTACGAAAATCGAGTCATGTCTCATTGCCGTCAATGGCAATCCAACAATAAAATTCATCGAAATAACCTCCCATTTCGATTCCGGAATAGCATGTGGTTGTAGTAATCATGTTGGGTGTCTATGTTCAACCTTTACCTGCTGACATTCTAGACATCTGGCCACATAATTGACTATGTATGTCTTCATTCCCTTCCAGAAGAATAAGGGTTTAAGGTCTGCCCTCATCTTCGTGACTCCCAGGTGAGCCATGTATACTGCTCTATGAGCCTCGCTTAGGATCAACATCCTCAACTCATCGTTTGGCGGTACATAGATCCAACTTTTAAACCTCAATAAACCATCGCTATCAAATGAAAATCCCTCAAATCATGGTACCATCATTGTGTTTTGTCCGATAAAACCCTCGAATTCCTTATACTAGTCATCGTCACATTGTAAAGTTACAATATTTTCACATAGATTCATCTGAAGAGGCAGAACCAAAAAGATGTGTGGTCTCTGGCTCAATGCATCCGCCACTCGGTTCACTGTTCCCTTTATGTAAGTAATCTCAAAGTCGTACTCGCTAAACAATTATGACCAATGGCGTTGTCGCGTGTTCAGGTCGCTTTGCGTAAATATGTGTTGTAGTCCACAGTGGTCAGTCCTTAGTTCAAATTTTTGTCCAACAAGGTAGTGTCTCCAAACCTTCAAGGCGTATACAATGGCTAACAACTCCAAATCGTGTGTCACGTAGTTCTCCTCATGCCTTCTCAGTTTCCTCGAAATGTAAGCTATTACTCGTTTGTCTTGCATCAAGACTCTTCCTAAGCCTTCCTTGGATGCATCAATGCATACCAGGAAGCCCGCGTCCATGTCAAGGACCTTTAGTACCGGTGCGGTTGTCAACAATTCCTTGAGCCTCCGAAATGCTTCCGTGCATTTCTCGGTCCAATCAAACTTCTTGTTTTTCTTTTGCAGTTCCGTGATCGGATTTGCTATCTTCGAAAATCCCTCGACGAACCGTCGATAGTATCCTACTAAACCCATGAAGCTACGCACTTCCAGGACATTCGTCGGCGCAGGCCATTCCATAATAGCCTCGACCTTTGCTATATCCACGGCTATGCCTTCGGCGGAGATGACATGCCCTAAGTAGTGAATCTTCGATTGATAAAATGAGCATTTGGACAACTTCCCATACAATTTGTGCTCTTGCAGACACTGTAGTACCAAGCGCAAGTGTGTGTCATGCTCCTCCGTCATCCGAGAGTAAATCAAAATATCGTCAATGAATACTTGGACTAACTTGTCCAAGTACTCGCGGAACACCCCGTTCATCAAACTCATAAATACACCTGGGGAATTTGTCAGTCCAAACGGTAAAATAGTAAACTCGTAATGTCCAAACCTCGTCTTAAAGGCGGTCTTAGGGATGTCATCCTCCTTGATCCATAACTGGTGATACCCTTATCGCAAATTGATCTTGGAGAACATTGTCGTGCCCTTCATTTCATCGAACAAATCATCAATTCTTGGCAACGGATATTGATTCTTAATCGTGGCCTTGTTCAATTGACGGTAGTCAATGCAGAGCATCCATGACCCATCCTTCTTTCGTATGAAAATAATAGGTGCACCCCACGGTGACACACTAGGACGTATCAGTCCCAGGTCCAGCAACTCCTTCAGTTGCATTTTCAACTCTTGTAACTTCGAAGTCGATATCCGATAAGGCGTTCTTGCTATCGGTTTAGTCCCCGGTTTTACGTATATGGTAAACTCCAATTCCCTCTCTGGCGGCATCCCAGGTAACTCCTCCGAAAACATGTATGCAAACTCTCTCACCACCAGAAGGTGTTCTAGACGTTCCGCTACTCCCTTCTTGTTTAACGCAAGGATCGCATAAATATTGCACCCCTTGCGCATGCTCTTCCGAAGTTGCAAGGAAGAGATGAACCTTAGGGAAACTCCCTGGTTTTAGCCTACAATCACATGTCTCTTTCCCTCATGATCGACCAAGCTCAACCATTTTGTCTTATAGTTGAGTATCGCCTCATACGATTCCAACCAATCCATACCAATCACGACATCATAAGATCCTAGGATCGTGACGTACAGGTTGGCCCTAGTGACAAACTCTCCCAAGTTAAGGATACATCCCGTAACCCTTCCTCCAACCTTTTGTTTGGCTCCCGAAGCCATCTCCATGAAGCTAAACTCATCTTGTTCGACTGCCTTTACCTTAATCCTTTTTAGCGCTGCACCAGAAATGAAACTCTCGGTAGCATCAGGATCTATCAAAATACTAAGAGTCTGGTCAGCGACGGTACCTGTCGTCTTGAGCACAGTCGATTAATGCTCTGCCTGGCGATTATTCACCGCTGCATGAATCTGATGGGCCTTGCCCATATCTCCCACAGTAGTGGGTCTGGTTGATCTGGATTCTCTGGTCCTCTCCACCGGGCAGTTGCGTTGGTAGTGTGGCTCCTCACACATCCAACACCCCTTCTTCGACCCAGTAGTCCTAGTACCGGAAGTAAAATATGACGGCCCACCAGCTTGGAATCCTGGTCTGTTCTGTTGAACAGGCCTAAACTGTTGTTGCTGTGAGTGACGTTGTTGCTGATGTTATGGTCCCTAATAAGGTGTCCGCTACCAATGCATCGATCGTCAAGGTGTAGTGGAAGTGGATCCCCTCTGGAAGCCACGATATCCCGGCGTATGTTTGGCTGGTGTCTGATGTTGTTGTTCTCCAGATGAAACCTGCCCTGCTGGTCTCGTCGGAGTCCTAGTCTGACCCCCGCTGATGCTCATCCTCTGCTATGAGGGCCTTCTGGACAGCATCATGCAAGGTTTGAGGCATCAAAATCCTGACCTTTGCATGTATGTTGTCGTTAAGTCCGAACATGAACCTGTTGACCTTAAGTTTCTTAGTGTTAAGTTGCGGAGCATACCAGAGCAGCTCCATAAAACGGGCCTCATACTCGGGCACCATACGACCTCCCTGTCATAAGGCGTTGAACTCATTAAGTTGATGCTCAATGAATTCTTCTGAAAGGTACCTCTCTTGGAACCGCTCCTCGAACAATTCCCATGACACGTCTTCAACGACCATGTTCAGCTGCGGTAGGAGCGTCTTCCACCATAGAAGAGCGCTCCCCTTTAGTTGAAAGACTGCCATGCGGACCTTCATGTTGGAGGTATAATCACGAAGTGTGAAGCACATCGCCATGTTCTCCAACCATGCCTCAGCAGCTGCGCCATCTGGGGCACCAAAGAACTCAGGAAATTTGACCTTCTCGAGTTCACGATGAACGCTACCTGTACCGACCGGAGCGCATGGTAGAACCCCAGTGGGTGTCAGCGCCCTGGCCTCATCTCTGTCCAAATGGATGATCAGTGCCTCGGACATGCATTGAAAGGATCTCATCATTCCGACTACATCACCAATTGTTATCTGCTCTTATCCGAGAACCTGCTAATCTCCCTGGGGTTAGACCCCTCAGGCGTGGATGCTACTAGAGGCGTCGCGCCTCCTCCCCTAGCACCCCGTCGTCTGCCTTCACAGCGTCCTCTAACCACGATCACCTATATGCACAAGTCAACTCGATTAGCAACAGTATAATCAAATCATATCAACGAAAGCCATAGCGATCCCAAGTCACAGGTTGAACCGGCTCTGATACCACGTGTAACAACCCTCCTGTTTAGTTACGACAACAAGCCTCACATAACAAGTGGAAAAAAAAATTGTGTGTGCGCATGTGTAGAAGGGTAGTAAAGACATTATACTCAACATCGCCACACAACGACGAACATGACGCAATCAACTCACGTGACAACAACATAACGACCTAATAAGCACATCATCAACTGGAAGCAATGGACAACAATCAACCGACGAAGAAATAAGAATGACTACCCACCCATCCTACCATGTAATGGTTAGGACCTCTAGGACACATAAGCAATGCTCAAGCCTAGGTTCCCATCGATTTTGACCATTTAAGGTCTCAGGGCTGGCGATTGTTCTGAGGAACAAGGAGGTATCTACATCCCACCCGACACAAGCAGACCAAGCCTACTAATCTAAGGACAATCATTAATTATAATAAACATAAACACCCTCAACCGGAAGGCGCAAGCTAAAAATGATTCGCCAATGATCCAACCATTATTCAAGGTTAAATGGTCATTATCTATGATTTAATTTGGTGTTGAATACAGATTGATTTACCAGTCTAAATTCCATTATATCCAAGTATATCCATAAATGCAATGAGATCCGATAAGTACACAATCCATTAATAAGAACTTGTTTAAGAGGAAAAACATCACTCCTTAAGGGACAATCCTAGTTAAAACATGATTATACCTAAAGAATTAGAGAGATGTTAGTAAATACCAGCATCAATTTGATTCAAGTTACGTTATCCAAATGAGTCAAGAGAGGAAGCAAACGTGGGAATTGAAGAGCCAGAATAAAGAATCCACTTCAAGGAAAGTATAGTGTAACTGATTTTTCATAAGCAGATCTTCATTACAATCAACCTTGAGTGAGAAGTATCTCAAATATTACAAAATTGGATGCCATAGTCAATTAAATATATAAAAACTTAAGATTAAAAATATTAAAATAATTAACCCTTAATTACAATGATAAAATCACATTCAATCCTCAATTATAGATCAGTTTAGCAAGTCTAGAATTGCAATTTTGGTCATTACTCACCAATCCAATTTTATTCATTGTTACTATCCGTTCGGCAATTCTAAATTAATCCAATCTCTTTATGCTAGCCATTAATCATTAAATAAAACATTAACCCAAATAATGTGAAATGCTACTATTAAATATTGAGGCACAAATTCATCGCAACAGGTCATCGAATTCTAAACTAATCCAATATCAATCTACTATCTATTAACAGTAAACAAAACCTTAACTAAAATAATGCAGAATGCTATTATTAAACATTGAAGCACAAATTAATCTTATCATGGCATCTAGCTATATTAACCGAACCATAAATGACAAGTTGTCAATAAAATTAAGGAAGTTTGTTGGGACAAGACAAGGTCTTTAATGCAGGGCAAAATCCAAGCTATTGGTTGGTTGTACAAGGCAAGTACCCCATTAGGTAAAGCAGTCTAGTCGCAAGGTGGAATGCAATTAATATAAGGCAGACTGAGCTAGACACAACACACGAGGGTTGTCCACTGACTAAGGGAACTATCGACGCTGGCGTCCCATCCTGATTTTCCACCAAATCTATTGGTGAAGGTAAAACTTACAGTGAGACCTCAAGAAGTCACTACACAGCAAGATAGCAATATTGGATTACATTTAAGACGATGGTCATTTTAGGAGTGGTGCATAACGCGCATACAGTGGAAGGTGCCACTGTTTATGCATGCACCCACCCCTAACATGCATTCAGTGGAAGTCGACTCTCTGCCTGTCACATTCGTAGTAAAATGTTTCCAGAAATGAGTAGAACATGCTGGTTGCATTACCGCCATTAGAGGTTACAGTCGCAGAGGAAATTGGGCAACAGACAAGCAAAGAAAACAACCAATTCTAAACATCCACCAAAACCCGTGGATAAACTCCTAAGACAGTGTAAGAGCTCGGCTCTAGGTGCCAAGCAGGAGGCCCACAATGGGGCACACACTCCCCAACGCATCCAGCTACCGGTAATTATATAAAAGGGAAGAACGTGGCCAAGTAAATTCAATAAAAACAACCCAGCCCAAGAGCATCGGTCGGTGGTTTGACTCTGCGGCCTGTCCAGCACCAACATATTCACATTCACACAAAACCAAAACACACCTACATCCAATCACCAATAAGATTTAAACAAAAACGCAGGTAGTGAAACACCATCGAAAAACCCTGGTAAAAATTTGATTCAAACATAACAAGAAATCAGGCATAAAAATCAAGCGAGGTAGAGGGACGGATTTCATGAGCAACGAAACAAATTACAGTCACAATAATACCGCCATTACATAGATACAATTGATGAGGAATAATCATACATCCAATACACAAAACTTTTCGCAAAAGTAAATACAACGGATACACCAATATGATTTGTCGAGGAGTGTTTGTGTAGCCATTTCATAAAAACAATTTTGTAGAGTTATTATTAATACAGCCTTTACATAAAAACCATTTTGCAGAAGTAAAAACAACGAAAACACAATTACGATTTGCAGAGGAAATGTCCATACGTTGCAACACTGCAATCATCTAACAAGTACAATTAGGAGTAGATCTTACCACAATCGTTGAAAGACATCAGAAGGTACAGCGAAATGCTTCAATAAAATTGAACAACTAGCCAATCGTTGAACGAAACCAGGAGTTTCAGCAATCATTATATATAAGTTAACATTTGCAACTCGTTGAATGAATTCAGGAGTTTCAGCAAAGCGTTATATAAAATTCAACATTTAGCAAATCGTTGAATGATATCAGGAGTTTCAGCAAACGTCATATAAAATTCAACATCAGTTTACTTTTCCAGTAAGCAAGCAAATCCAAGCCTAAGTCCTAATACCATCTACCAAACAGAAATGAAGAGCGTACCGTTGCCTGATCACCTGCTCCGAATGACATCCCGAGCGCTCCATGCATCTCCCGCTCGCCAACTGTCGAGACTTCACCGGTACCTCCCAACCAATGCTAGGGGTACTCTTCTTCCCCCTTAGCCCCCCCAAGACGCAAAGGAGCCACACACACTATCCAGAGATTCTGTCTAGCTCCCAGCTCACCTCGCAAGGCCGAGCTACCACTCATCTCTGAGTTGGGTATCCCCAACTCCCACAAGTAAATCAGTCAAGTTGATATTTCTGCAACGTAACATTACGCAAATAGAAGGTGATCATTCATCCTCCTCCTTCCTTCATCTTATAGAGTTTCAAACTTCCTTTCTTTCCTAAAATCTTATTTAACTAAAGTTTTAAAATAAATTCCTAAAAATTCTTCTCCGTACAAGTGTCACCCATCCCCTTCATTCCTCCATTATTTAATTTCTTTAATTAATTAATTATCTTATTTCTCTCACCCACCTAGAGTTACTCCTAGAATCACTCCTAGGTGTCCCCAAATTCCCTTACAGGTCTTAAAGGCTTTCCCTATTATGAAATTGTTAATTCAGTTTAAAATTAGAAAGCTCTTAAATGGTAGATTTTTTACTAAGTTGACTTTCTGCTTTTTCCCTTAAGTTCCCTTTTTTCCCCTTTTGTGTTTACCTCTTTTCCTAGTTTCATAATCTTTTAGATTTTCCCTTTTTCCCCTTTTCACTTAGAACTCAAAAAGGCAGGTGTGAAAATTAACCCCTTTTTCCCTTTTCTTATTTAATTAGTAGATTTTAAATTATCAAGTACTAAAACCATTAATTCCCTTTTAAATTTTAATCCAATAGATTTTTTTGAAACAATTAATTTCTTAATTCCTTTATGTCACAAGATTTAACGAAGAGCATAATTATTATTCAAGTGGTTTTTATTTTTATTAATATTATTATTATTATATTTTTATTTTCTTTTAAGAGAGACAAAATTTCACCACTAGCATAGTTTAGACTTAAATCTTAAATTTTTTGTAATGAACTACCTCGTTACGACAACCAGTCTAGTAACAGGTGAAAAAAAAAAAAATCTTATGTTTTTAAAAGTGTGTGTGTGCGTGTGTACAAGGAAACAACAACAACCTATTCGACTCTACGTCGCCGCCCGACGACGAATATGATGCAACCAGGATGAACCTAAGAAGATGACCAGGACGCACGATACGTAACCACATGCATATATGATGATCACA
>ML788830.1:222907-235347 GCA_009831015.1 Picea engelmannii
CTCCACCAACCCGCAACTCCGTAATTATATGGCGGAAGTGTTGGGTGCAAAAAGTATATCATGGAACAATATGGACATGAAAAATGAAAAATTAAAATAAATTTCACCTTTATTATAATAAACAAAATCAAAATTCCAAAATTCCAAATTTACATTTAAAAACCTTAAAAATAATATTGAATAAAATTTCAATAATTTTTTTATACTTGTTGGGTGCAAAATGTATATGGCGGAAGTGTTGGGTGCAAAAAGTATATCACAGTGGACATGAAAAATGAAAAATTAAAATAAATTTCACCTTTGTTATCATAAACATAATCAAAATTCCAAAATTCCAAATTTACATTTAAAAACGTATAAGTATATGATGGAATTGTTGGGTGCAAAATGTATATGATGGAAGTGTTGGGTGCAAAATGTATATCACGAAACATGTTGCACATAAAAAATGAAACATGTGAACCCGCCACTCCGCCAACCCGAACTCCGTAATTGTTGGGTGCAAAATGTATATGGTGGAAGTGTGGGGTGAAAAACGTATATCATGGAACAAGGGACATGAAAAATGAAGAATTAAAATAAATTTCACCTTTATTATCATAAACAAAATCAAAATTCCAAAATTCCAAATTTACATTTAAAAATGTATAATTATATGACGGAATTGTTGGGTGCAAAATGTATATCACGAAACATGTTGGACATGAAAAATGAAACATGTGAACCCGTGACTCCACCAACCCGCAACTCCGTAATTGTTGGGTGAAACTGGACATGAAAAATGAAAAATTAAAATAAATTTCACCTTTATTATCATAAACCAAAATTCCAAATTTACATTTAAAAACGTTAAAAATAATATTGAATAAAATTTAAATAATTGTTTTTACTTGTTGGGTGCAAAATGTATATGGCGGAAGTGTTGGGTGCAAAAAGTATATCACAGAACAAATTGGACATGAAAAATGAAAAATTAAAATAAATTTCACCTTTATTATCATAAACAAAATCAAACTTCCAAAATTTCAAATTTATATTTAAAAACATATAAGTATATGACGGAATTGTTGGGTGCAAAATGTGTATGATGGAAGTGTTGGGTGCAAAATGTATATCACGGAACATGCTGGACATAAAAAATGAAACATGTGAACCCTCTACCAACCCGTCACTCCGTAATCGTTGGGTGCAAAATGTATATGGCGGAAGTGTTGGGTGCAAAAAGTATATCACAGAACAAGCTGGACATGAAAAATGAAAAATTAAAATAAATTTCACCTTTATTATCATAAACAAAATCAAAATTCCAAATTTACATTTAAAAATGTTAAAAATAATATTGAATAAAATTTAAATAATTGTTTATACTATTCATTAAGCAAAAAGTGTTATAGCATTATATAAATTACTATAAATCTTGGTACAATGTTATGGTATTATATAAATTACTCAATCTCATGTATATGACGGAATTGTTGGGTGCAAAATGTATATGGCAGAAGTGTTGGGTGCAAAATGTATATCATAGAACACTCTAGACATGAAAAATGTGAACCCGCGACTCCGCGAACCCGCAACTCCGTAATTGTTGGGTTACATGCATTATGTATTAAATATTTCATGTACTATCAAACTTAGATACTAGGAACCTTCGTTGAAGTACCAGACATTAATAATTTTTTAGAAATTTCAAATAAAACTAATTCGGTAATACTAAATTCTGCATGGATACCACATGTACTGCAACTTGCAACCCATGCATTTACTCCCGTTCCAACCTAGCAGGGACTACGCTACCATGCAGCACGTGTTCTATGTGATATCCCACATCTTGTAAATTATTAATACTCAACTTACTTTAAATAAACATTATAAATTATAATGTACGAAATTTACTTTAAATAAACACTACCTTTGTTATAATGGCATACATCTTGTGAATTAGTAATACATGACACTTTAAGTATTATAAGATTTTCCATAAAGAATGCTTGATATATCTTAACATGATATATTACGGATAAGCACGTGTACTTGAAACATTATCCGGAATTATAAGGCACTTTGAGTGGACCCCACGGACTTAAAACATTATATGTAATGAGAATTAATGATAAGTCACTTTAGATGGTGATTAATTCTATCAATATAAACTCTATATAAAGTGTAGTATTTTCAATATTTTATTATTATTATTATTTTCAATTTTTTATTATTAATTTTTTTAAATCATAATATTAATAATCAAATTCCCCAGATGTGGTGACATATGGTAATTATGTAAATTTGGGAGTTAATACCCGCATCTGCCATCCCCCCTCTGTTCATTCTGCATCAGTAGCCTGCAATTGACAGGGATGATGGTGTGCATGTGTGGGAAGCTTGAGCTAATGGCGCACTCCCTTATCAAGTCGGTTGCAAATATGAAGGTTAGCATTGGAAATTGTTTCATTGTTCCAGTTTTTGTTCAAATTCAGACTCGAGACTATCTCTCCCACTCTGGTTTTTCTTCCTCTAGGCATCCTCTCCTCCTCTCAGTTGCCTTCTCTGCCCCCGCTTTCCCAATTCCCATAGAAAGGGGAAATCCCAAGAGAGGACCGGCCTACTATAGCTTCGTTGCTCGACACCGCCATCTTGGACCTTATGTCGATCCAGTTCTACCCCCCATTTCTCAAGACTACCCTGTTGGCCCCCTATGAACATTTCACCAAGCTCCGCCCAAAATTGGATGAATGATGACCATCCCATGGCTTATGTTGAGGAAGAGGTCCCTTAGGATCCTCCTCTGGAACCCACAGACTCTTTCCTCTTCTTTGCTCCAAATATTTTGAATCCACTCCCCACTTCTGGTCATCATTCCTTGGAAGGAAACTTTGCTCCAGACTTGGGAGGTTGCCCAGTAGAAGAAGAAATTCCTACAATGGAGCAGGAAGAAGAGGTTCAACATGTTGGCGACTCTCAACCACCGGTAGCTTCAGCCCTGGATTCACCCAGAACATGGCACTTCTCAGAGGAGCATTTGCAATTAATTTTTGAAATGAGACGGGATGTCGCGGAGTAGCTTCACCACTAGACTACCCTCTCTCAGTGCCTGGATGTTCTTTTCGACGCTCTGTCAAGCGAGCTAGTCAAGAATAGGTGCCCAACATGCTTCCAAACCTATGTGTTCGCTCTGCTACCTACCAAGGGTGGCGACATTTCGGGTTTGCCTAAAGTCTAGTTTCCTTTGTTGTTATTTTGTTTCTTTGTTCAGAATAGCCACGGTTGTAGATATACAGTTGTGTAGTGTAGAGAGTTCATCATATATCAAACTTAAGCAAACATTTGACAGAGCGCCACATGTTCTGGTTTCCATATGTATGGAAGAACAAGTGGCAAGTTTTGTCATGTATATTGTTTTGATAATATTTTAAGGAAATAAAAAAAAAATATTTACAAAAAAATATTAATAATCAAATTTAAAGTTACAGTTGAGTTATATACTAAACTAGTGTATGAGACTCCTTTGTTTGTGGGATAAGGGAACCCTTTTGCAAAGGGATTTGACTACAAATATATGGAGGTGTACATATTATACTCCCTTTGAATTTGAACTTGTAACCTCCTAGGAGAAAACACATATCATTGTCAATGATATATATATATATATATTCCAATGAAATGTACTCGTTGAAAACCCTCTTAGTACTTCCCCATGATCCATGGATGGTAAGCGGGGTAAACCGTCGACCCTGATTATGGGGCCTCGCCCTGAGGGAATCAAGAGATTCGAACCCATGACCAACAATAAGCATGAAAAACTCATGTCTGGATCTAGACCAATTGAGCTAACCCTCGAGGTTGAGTGTGTGTGTGTGTGTGTGTGTGTGTGTTTCATGTCCCCTACTTAAGTAGCCCAACTAGAAAGGGGTGTATTGTCAGATATTGTAGGGTTTTTGTAGATTTGAAGTTAATGGCTAGGGTTTACAAGGTTGTGAAGTTTTTCAATCCTTAGGCTCATTGAAGACTTAGATGAAGTAGACTACAAAGCAAAGCCCCCATCTGTTAGTCGTGTCTTCAATTCACATCAAGAGGTGGAGTTGTGGAGGAACAATTGACATTTAAGGTTCACTCAACCCTCTAATATGATGTAGAAGTCTCCAGTGAGTGAAGTGCCAAATGGTGGACATGCAAGAGTGAAGATATCCTAAGATGGGGCTAGATCTTTATGGTCCTTGGGAGGATATCAAAATGAGCAGTATGTTGCTAAAACTTCTTCTCTTTCTGACAATGTAGTTTTTTTCTCTGAACATCAAAATGTATCGAGGCCTTGTTCTATTGTGGGTAATCCGAGTATTGGTCCAAAATAGTGGTCCAGTTGGGGTATCTGATGTTTCTCTCTCCAAGTTAAAGAACCATGGAAAGGATGTGAGAGTTGCAAAGGATGTTTCGTTAGCTCGGGAGTTGAAGGGGATACCAATGTCTAAGGCAAAAAGTAGCCAAGAAGAGGTGGCAGTTAGGTCAAGCCATTAAAAGAAAATCATAAGTGCATAAGGGTTAAGTTAGAAAAGGTGTTTTAGAAGGCCTAGATGTTGGCTTGAGGAAGGTTCAAGGTTCAATTGAGAAATATTTAGTTGGTCACTTCATGGGGAAATCAGTGAAGGAAAAACCCAAATTGTGATCTTTTTCCTATGAATTTTATGTAATTATATCAAGGGATAAAGTACTTAGTTTTTATCTTAAAACCTAATGATTATAGGTATGATGATTGGACTTGGTTGTATAATAAAACTGAACCTATAATTTCATTATGGTGTAATAGATGGTTGTCTAGGGGAGGGAGATTAGTTCTATTCAAGGTTGTGATGGAAATTATTCCTATGTATGGGATGTCCATTGCCCATATCCCTAAAGCATCCTAACCAAAATCAGAATAAATAAATAAATAGATAAAAAATAAAAATAAAAATTGTTTTAGTTTTCTTTGGACATGTAAGAGGGAAAACGAAGGAATTCATTTAGTTAAATGGGCCAAAGTGGCAAATTTAATAGAAGATTGAGGGTGGAGCTTAAAAAATATTCATATATCTTCAATCAATCTCTAGATGCCAAAAGTCTATGGAGGTTAGTATATAATGAAGGTCTGTGGGGAAAGGTTATGAAAATCAAATATTTGAGAAGGATGTATATAGAAGATTGGTTTAGAAAAGAAAGAAAAAATTTATAATGGCGGTTCTATTGTTTGGAAAGCTTTAGTAAAAAAATTCACATTAATTGGAAAATGAATAGCATGGAAGAATAGAAGAGGGAATAAAGTGAGAATAGGGAAAGACCCATGTATTTTTTGTAAAGGCAGTTATCTATCATCTGAGGAGCTGATAAAGGATCTCCATCTCTTAGGGATTTATTTCTTGGAAGATTGTTAGGGTCCTAGCCTAACCTCCCTATTTTGGGTACTTATTAGTTAATTAATCAGTGTATGAGGCCATCTTAATTGAATAAGGAACATTAGATATTTAGATGTAGATACTTAATGTGAAAGGGTCCTCTCAATTAAATAAGGCTCACTAGGTAGTTGGTGCCCATTAATAATGAAACCACAAGTATTTTGGGTTTATGCTATCGTGAAGCTATTTATAGAGTTAGACGTCTAGGGTATCTTTTGTGAAGTGTTGTTATTGTAATTGGAGATCTACACATAGGAGGGTGCCCCCTTAAACAAGACCATGAACAGTGCTCACTATATTGGAGATATTTAATACAATGGATCTATTTTGTAGGTTTAATCTATTGTCTCTCGTATTTTCTTTTTTGCATTTAATTTCTATGAACATTGTTCATGTTCTGCTATTTTCATTGGTTAAGTACATTTCAAAATGCAGCTACAAATGATGGTAGGAATGTTTGGTCTGCGGGATGGAAGTTAGCGTGGGATTTGAATTTGTAAGGGGAAAAAGGCAAGGAATGTAAACATTTTGTAAGAAGCTTAAATTCTAGTGCCATTAAGTTTTCTGAACAAGATGATTTAATTAAGTGGTCAAAAAACTAGGAGTCTGGAGAATATACTACAAAATTGGGATACACGGTAAATATGGAAGAAACAATGATGGGGAAAATATCCTGGTGGTGGAACTTAGTTTCGAAGTTAGAAAGTCCTCTTAAAGATGATTTTTTTCATTTGGAAAAAAATTTAAACTTGGGATAATTGCAGAAGAAAAATATGCAAGGTTATAGAAGATGTATTTTGTGCAAGAGAAATAACTAATTTGTGATCACTTGTTTGTTTCATGTTTTTTAGTAAAGTTGTTTGGATTGAAATATTGTAGATTATGAGTGGGATAAATAAATGGGACTGGAGGACTCTAATAGATTGTTTTTATTCTTAGATTGTGTTGAGCTAGCAACAATTCCCCAAGTTACGCCTTTCATTACAGAACGATGAGTAGAAATTGGGGACCCCTCCTGATTGTTATGAATTTTGCAACGTTCAACTTTTTAAAGTCTTGATTTTAATGGAATCAGCTAGAGTTTTAATCTACGTCCTTTGTTTTGTGGAAGCCTCACTACATCTTGAAACCTATGTGTTTACTTGCAAACTCCTTTCTTTCCATGGAAGTTTTAAAGTCTCGTTAGCCTTGGACTCACGAATTTTGATGGTTTATGAAGTGTTGTTGAACCTTAATTTTCCTTTGTTAGTTCCTTTTTATCATTACTTTGAATCTTTGGAACTTTTTGCATCTCCTTGAAATTTGGTCTCCTTGCGACAATATGCATATTGATGAAACTTCAAATTTTCCAGTCTATGTGGCATTGCTCAGTCTATGGAAAATTTTCATATTCTACATATTTGTGATATGGCGCGCATTGCTTAAACTTTCACTTTGTAAACCTTGTGACAAGGCACAATTTACCCAAACTCTAGATCTTTTGTATCTTTGTGACACATCGATAAACCATTTCTTCCTTGTGATTTTCCATGATGCAAAAATACACAATATTTGTGGGTTTAAAAGTTAGAATCTACTATGAAATTGTTGGGTTGTTATATTATTTGCAGTGAAAGTCTAGCTGAGGTGGATCGATTGAAGGTCGAAGTCGATATAGATCCACAACAAGTCAAAGGTCGAGGTGAATCGACCGGGTAAAGTCAAGGTCGAAGGTCGAGGCAGTTCGACATGGTAAAGGCATCGACAACAAGTGGAAGATGTCAACCTACATGAGGTCGACAGGCGGACATGTGGCAACCGACTAAAGACCGAATGAAGGTTGAATAGTATTCGACTGGTAATATGACTTGGAGTCGACTGTAACAGAATCCTAATATTTGTGGGATTTGTAGCCAATGATTTGCATAGATATATAACCATTTTTGGATGCCAAGTCTTTATGGTTTTCCCTGTTGTAAAGCCTATAAAGAGGCATGTTGTCAGGACGTAAAGGCTAATGAATAAATCATAGGATATCCATTCTTTAGAGAAATATTTAGATGTAGGTTGTTGGTCATGCAGATGTAAGTTGGATTGGCTACAGGGTTTTTCTTACGCAGGAAACAGGGTATGATGTCGAGTGTGTCTTAGGGGTGGACCAAGGTTAGACACGTAACCTTTTATTCAGATTAAATAAGACAACAAGAGAGAAAAACACTCAAGGAATGTTGGTTTTACCGGTTTGGGTTTCCAGGGTAAAATCTTTGTGTATTGCATGATTGCTTTGTCATTTATGTTCTTGATTAAATTATTATTCTCCTCTACTAGGTTTAGTGTGGAAGTGTCTCTCATTTACTGACAAGTAGTATCAGAGTTTTGTTATGCTTTGATGAGTGTATCGGATCTTGATTTACCAATCTTGAATCTGAGAACTAAACCCTAGGTACAGTAAGAGTTGTAAGTCATAAATTGTGTTAAAGATCGTTGTAAAGAATGGCGAGCAGTTCAAGAATAGAGATAGAAAAATTTAATGGCCAGAATTTTGAGCTTTGGAAGCTTAAAATGGAAGATCTTCTTGTAGATCGAGAAAAATGGATAGCGGTCTGTCCAGGTACCCAACCAATAGGCATGTCGACGGAAGAAAGGGATAAACTTGAAAGAATAGCAAGAAGTACGATTCAACTTTGTATTACATATTCGGTACTACTGAATGTCTTAGGTGAATATTCGGCCAAGGAACTAGGTGAATATTCGGCCAAGGAACTGTGGCACAAGATGGGAAGCTTATACTAGTCAAAATCTCTGGTAAATAAGTTCTTTCTCAAAAATAAATTGTATCTTCTGAGAATGAGTGATGGCAGTTCGGTGACTAAGCATTTAAATGTGTTTAACACCATTTTAAGCCAGTTATCGTCTGTGGATTTTAAAATCACTGAGGAGGAGAAGTGTATAATCCTATTATGTTCTTTGTCGGAATCGTGGGATAGCTTAGTCATGGCTATAGGGAGTAATACAACCACACTAGTGCTAGAAGATGTGGTTGATTCTCTGTTGTCAAAAGAAATTAGAAGAAATAACATGGAAATATCGACCAAAGATGTTTTAGTGATGAGAGGTCGATCGGTTGAAAGAGATAAAAGAAAATTATTTGGTAGAAAGTCTAAGTCGAAGGGTAGATCAAAATCCCTGGTTCAGTTGATAAGAAGATGTTGGAAATGCGGTAAACATGGGCATTACAAAAAGGATTGTAATTCGAGGGCAATGGAAGTCAAAACGAGATCTGACGAGAAGAATATGATTGAGAGAAAGACAACCTCAGATAAAGGAGGTGATGTGTACCTGGCATTGACCAGTACACAGTCGAATCAAGGTGTTTGGTTGATCGACTCGGGAGCATCCTATCATATGCACCACATAGAGAATGGTTCTATGAGTATGAATGATATGATGGAGGTGATGTGTTATTGGGGGATGAATCGATAACTAAAATTGTCAGATGAGGAAGAGTTCGACTGATACTGCAGGATGGGAGAAAAAGAACCCTTCCATGTGTGCTACACATTCCAAGTTTGGCAAGAAATATGATATATGTTATTAAGATGAGTGATGTTGGGGTACACACTTTATTTCTGAAGGATTCGTGCAAGATGGTTGGAGGCGCGATGGTATTAATGAAAGGATTTCAGATTGGAACCCTATACAATTTGTTAGGGAATGTTGACTCAAATGGATGCAACAACATCGTTTCTCCTGAAGTTGACTCGACTTCGACTCAACTCAAAATGACTCAGGCTAATTCGGTACAAACTGAATTGAAAAGACATGATAAAATCGACCCAACCATGCTATGGCATGAGAGGATGGGACACATTGGAGAAAAAGGACTTTGATCTATGCATAGAAAAGGTATGGTTGAAGGTTTTCCTTAATGTGGTTTATAAATCGACTTTTGTGAACATTGCATATATGGAAAACAAAGTCGAGTGAGGTTTCCATCTGGAGCGACAAGCGAAAATGGGATTCTAGAACTGGTTCATAGTGATGTGTTTGGCTCGGTTTCAGTGCCTTCACTTGGTGGATCCATGTATTATGTTTCCTTCATAGATGATATTTCTAGGAAGACATGGATATATTTCCTAAGGGATAAATCATAGGTTTTCAATAAATTTAAAGAGTATAGAGCTCTTGTAGAAATCCAGACAGATAAGAAGATTAAGGTGTTGAGAACTGAAAACAGTGGTGAATTATGTGGAAAATAATTTGATCAGTTCTATAAGCAGTGTGGCATAACACACCAAAATACCACACCATATACCCCACAACAAAATGGATTTTTTGAGAGAATGAATAGAATTTTAATGGATAAGGCAAGGAGAACCCTCAGTGGTGTTGGGATTTCACAAGAATTCTAGGCGGAGGTAGTCGACATCTCTGGCTGCAGCATTCAATCTAGAAATAGAATAGATGGATGTGAAGATAATGTTCCTACATGGGGACCTATAAGAAGAAATATACATGAAACAAACTGAAGGATTTGTAGTAAAGGGAAATCAAGAGTTGGTGTGCAAACTGAAAATATCCCTCTACAGTTTAAATCAATCACCAAGGATGTGGTACCAAAAGTTAAACACATACATCCTTAGATTGGGATTTGTGAGAAGCAATGTTTATCACTGCATATATGCCAAGGAAGAAGGTGGGTGTTTCATATATGTATCTTTGTATGACAATGACATAATATTGATTGGAAACAACATGGATGCAATAAAGGAGGTGAAGAAGAAGCTATCCTCCAAGTTCGACATGAAGGATCTTAGGAAAACTAACTTCATTCTGGGAATGGAGATTAAGAGAGATTGAGCCACTAGAAATCTCTCGTTAAATCGGACAAATTATATTGAAACAATTCTGAAATGGTTCAACTTACAGGATTGCAAACCAGTGAAGGTTCCAATTCATGTGGGAGAAAAGCTTATTGTTGAACAGTTTCCAAAGACACAGGAAGAAATAGAGGACATAGCATGTGTTCTCTATGCAAGTGTTGTTGGTAGTCTAATGTATGTGATGGTATGCACTCGACCAGAAATTTCCCATGCAGTGGGAGTGTTGAGCAGGTACATGTCGACACTTGGAAAGGTGCACTGGACTATTGTAAAGAGAGTATTCAAGTATTTTTGTGGCACGAAGGATTATGCTATATGCTACCAAGGAAGACCTAAAGGTGACAGTGGTAAATTAAATGTACATGTCTTTGTCGACACTAACTGGGCTGGAGATCTAGATCGAAGGAGGTCGACTAGCGGATATGTCTTCAATATGTTCGGTGGAGAAATAAGCTGGATGAGTAAGCAACAGGCGGTCACAGCCTTGTCAACAACAGAAGTTGAATACATGGCAGCCACTCATGGAAGCAAAGAAAAGGTATGGTTGCAAAGGTTGTGTTCAGGAATCTGGTTTGAGCAGAGAGATATGAAGGTAAGTTGCAACATTCAAAGCACAATATTTATGGAAAAGAACCATGCTTATCATTCAAAGACTAAGCAAATTGATGTACAATACCATTTCATAAGGGACATGGTGGAAAGTAACAATGTGCTACTGAATAAAGTAGACATGTTGTAAAACATAGCAGACTCGTTGACCAAGTCTGTGAGTGTTGTGAAGTTCTCTTGGTGCAGAGAGGCAATGGGAATTGTTTCCCTGGGTCTGTGAAAGAAAGTTCAAAAATCTCTTGTTTCAGCAAAGAATACAACAAGAGGGAGAATGTTGGGTTGTTATATTCTTTGCAGTGAAAGTCTAGTCGAGGTGGATCGATTGAAGGTCGAAGTCCAGGTAGATCAACAACAAGTCAAAGGTCGAGGTGAATTGACTGGTTAAAGTCGAAGTCGAAGGTTGAGGCAGTCTGACATGGTAAAGGTATCGACAGCAATTCGAAGAGGTCAACTTAAATGAGGTCAATAGGTGGACGTGTGGCAACCGAATGAAGGTTGATTGGTAGTCAACTGGTAATACGACTTGGAGTCGACTATAACAGAATCTCGAGATTTGCAAGATTTGTATCCAATGATATGCATGTATCTGTAACTGTTTTTGGGTGCCAATTCTTTAGGGTTTTTCCTGTTGTAAATCCTATAAAGAGGCATGTTGTAAGGTCGTAACGGCTAATGAATTAATCGTAGGATAGCCAATATTTAGAGAGATATTTAGATGTAGGTTATTGATCATGCAGATGTAAGTCAGATTGGCTACAGGGTCGTTATTGCAAGGGAAAGAGGGTATGATTTCGATTGTGTATTAGGTGTGGAAGAAGGTTAGAAATGTAACCTTTTATTCAGATTGAATAAGACAACAAGAGAGAAAAACTCTCAAGGAATGTTGGTTTTCCCGATTTTTGGTTTCTATGTGGCATTGTTGAGTCTATGGAAAATTTTCATATTCTACATCTTTGTGATATGTCGCGCATTGCTTAAACTTTAACTTTGTAAACCCTATGATAAGGCACATTTTACCCAAACTCTAGATCTTTCATATCTTTGTGACACATTGATAAATCATTTCTCCCTTGTGATTTTCCATGATGCAAAAATACACAACATTTGTGGGTTTCAAAGTTAGAAGCTAATATGACATTGTTGAGTTGTTATATTCTTTGCAGTGAAATTCTATTCGAGATGGATCGATTGAAGGTCGAAGTCGAGGTAGATCGGCAGCAAATCAAAGGTCGAAGTGAATCACCCAGGTAAAGTCGAAGTCAAAGGCCAAGGCAATTCGACATGGTAAAGGCATCGATAGCAAGTCGAAGAGGTCAACCTACATGAGGTCGACAGGAGGACATGTGGCGACCGACTAAAGACCGAATGAAGGTTGATTGGTAGTCGACTGGTAATACGAGTTGGAGTCGACTATAACAAAATCCCGAGATTTGTGGGAATTGTAGCCAATGATCTGCATGGATCTGTAACCATTTTTGGGCTCCAAGTATTTAGGGTTTTCCTGTTGTAAATCCTATGAAGAGGCATGTTGTAAGGTCATAAA
>ML788830.1:235630-251151 GCA_009831015.1 Picea engelmannii
GAGGATTCCTGCAAGGAGTGCAGTTGGAGTCGTCCGCAAGGAGTGCGTTGACAGAAGGCTCAGAGAGTTAACTCTTGTTCTCAATTCGCTCAGAAGTGAAAGTGGGTTGTTGGAGTCGTGCAAGTAGTGCGCAGGCTAAGGAGAGTCTCGGTCGTGAAACTGGGCAGAAGTATTGGAGGACTGCTTCTACGCGTATACGCAGAGTCAAGAAAGCTCAAACAGTTGAAGTGTTCGCAGGCTTGCCGCAAGGAGTGCGTGAAAAGAACCTCGTTGAGGTTGAAGTCATTTTAGTAAGCTCAGGAAGGATAGGCCTCTAAGTCGCTGAAGATCAGCGAAAACAAGTGCGACTGAAGTTGCAAGAAACGTCGCAGGGTGGCGAAGTGGTGAAAGAATCTCGTGGAGAGATACTCTTTTCCATTTCATGGATTAATCAAGGAAGAAAGGGCGGTTGAAATCTTCAGAAGAGATTTCGCGAAATTCTAAGGATCGCCAGATCTTGCAGAGGTGCAAGGAGGTTACGGAGAGAAGATTCCGAAGAGTTTGAAGTGGCGAAGTGGCGAGATATTAGGAGTCGTCCATCTGAGAGGACAGGTGGCAGAGATCGGTGATCTCGCGAACTCGAAAGTTCGCAGAGTGAAAGCCCAAGTATTGGGTGTTCAAAGTCGCGAGGCACGAGGACGCGAAGCGGCGAGAGATTCGTAGCCATCAATCTGAGGGGACAGGTGGAAAGAGATCAAGAGATCTCGCGAACTTGGGAGTTCGTAGGGGAAAGGCCAAGTATTGGGTGTGCAAAAGTCGCGAGGCGCGAGGACACGAGGCGACGAAGGAGCGAGAGGATCGTAGTCGTCCATCTGAGGAGTACAGGTGGCGAGAGATCGACGGATCTCACGAACTCGGGAGCTCGCAGGTTGAGAGTCCAACATTTGGGTACTCCAAGTCGCGAGGTCGCGAGGTAGCGAGAGAAGGATAGTCGTTGGATCCATAACACAGGAGGACCGTTGAATCCGAGCGAGGGACCGTGTCTCGGGACCTCGCAAGAAAAGGTCCGAGAAATTGGCCACGGGGATCGCGGGGTTGCGAGATAGCGATATCCCGACAGCTGGAGCAGTGTGGGCCATAGTGGAGCGCGAGTGGAATACAGGTGGCACAAAGGATTCGCGATCCACAAAGTTCCGAGGAGCGAGACTTGTGTGGACGCCGAGTCGCGAAGCGCCGAGGAGCCGAGATTCTTGTGGACGCGTGGCAGAGCGTAAGGTGGGACCGCGCATCTCGGGGACTCGCGGACTAGGAGGGTGAAAACTCGACGGTTCAAACGGCGAGGTCGCGAGGTTGCGAGGTCTCCAAGTCGCGAGAGGCGCTAACATTAAGTCTAGCCCATGGTTGCATGTGGAAGGAGCTATACACGTATCGCCAGATCGGGTATCGCAAGATTTGAAAGGAAATTTTGGAGGTTTTAAGTCCCGAACTCACGAGACAGCGAGATATAGTAGATCTCCCGGTGGTAAAGGGGAGACCTCAGAACAGATTGTTGTGGGTGCATACCTCCCGATAGGGAGATAGAAGAACCTTCGAGTTCTTCGGAGCGAGAAGAAGAAGGTCATGTGAGAGTGGACGTGCCTTGGGTGGCACGCCCCTGCGTCAAGTGGTATCAGAGCTTATTACTTGTCTGTATATTTCAAGCAAGAGAGGCAGGAGGAGATAAGAGAGCACTCTGATACACACGACAAGTGGTATCAGAGCGTAGAAAAGTTTCTTTGATTTCTATAGCAGAAGACAAGGAGAATTCGCCATGCTACCAAGGAGAAGAGGTAGACAATCACACGATCCAGAGGAGGAAAGAGAATTTTCCAGAGGAAGAGAATTGTCCAGAGACAAAGGTAGGCAAGTACAGAATCCAGATGTGGAAAGAAGAATGTGGAATCTTCGTGCCAGAATGGAGGACATGGAGATAAGACAAAGGAGAAATGTTGAGGCAGAAGATATCAGTGAATCCGAGGATGAAGAGGATGTTGGACATGAAGAAGAACAAATCCCAGCAGAAGACACAGCCAATGAGCGTTTAATTAAGGCTATCGCTCGGATGAGTTAGAAAACAAAAATGGACATTCCAGCTTATGAAGGGAGTCTGGATGTCAAAGAGATGCTAGATTGGATTAGAGCTCTTGACACTTACTTCGATTATGAAGATATCGAAGATGATAAGAAGGTCAGACATGTCGTCACAAGATTAAAAGGACATGCATCCTTGTGGTGGGATGAACTGCAAGCTGACAGGCGTTGCCAAGGCAAACAGAAAATTAAGAGCTAGGACAGGATGATTGCAAAGATGAAGGCAAAATTCATTCCCAGGGATTATCAAATTTCTCTGTTTAGGAGGATGCAGAACCTGAGACAGAAGTTGATGACAATGAAGGAGTATACTGAGGAATTTTATAGGTTAAATATCAGGGAAGGTCATCGCGAAAGCAATGATGAAAAGGTGGCCAGGTATCTGAATGGTCTGAGGTATGAAATTCAGGATGAATTAAATTTGGCAACCATCCGAACGGTGGAGGATGCTTACCAATTGGCTCTGAAAGCTGAGGAGAAGCTGAGCCGTAAACAAAGTCAGAGAGAACGAGGCAGAAGTCATCCCAAAGGTAAATCGGTTGCCCAAGATAAATACCAGAAGCCCAAGGAGGACTGGAAGAAACCTCAGGAAAAGGTTGAAAGAGGTGGAACCTCACAGAGAAGGCCATATGCTGAGCAGCGAGGAAAGCAATTTGAACAAAGAGGAGGATATGCTGATAATGTTAGGTTTCCTCGTACCAGAGGTAGAGGAAGAGGAAGAGGTGGAGTAGTTACATGCTTCACGTGTGGAAAGAATGGACACAAGTCATTCGAATGTCCAGAGAAAAAGAAGGAAACTGGAGAGACTCACATTGTCGAGGCACAGAGGTGAGATGTTGAGACAGAGTACGTTGAAGGTGGAAGATTGTTAGTGATGCGTAAGGTTCTTTTGATTCCAGAGAAAGAGATGGAGAATCCAGCACAGAGGAACATTATTTTTAGGACTACTTGCAAGACCAAAGATAGAGTATGCAAAGTCATCGTGGACAGTGGAAGCACTGATAATCTCGTTTCAACCGAGATGGTAGAAAAGCTGGAGTTGGAGACAACTGATCATCCAAGTCCATACAAAGTTTCATGGCTACAGAAGGGGCATCAGGTAAATGTCACTAAACAGTGCTTAGTTGACATTAAGATAGGAGGATATAATGATCATATTTTATGTGATGTTATTCCTATGGCTGTCTGTCATTTATTGTTGGGTAGACCATGGCAATATGATAGAAATGTAATTCATGATGGGAGGATGAACACCTATACCCTGAAAAAGAATGGGAGAACTCATATGTTATGTCCAATTGAAGATAAAGAGGTGAATCCGTAAGTAAGCAACAGAGTACTTCTCATGAGTGGGAAGGAACTTCTTATAGAAGTTAAGAAGAAGGAGGATCCACAATTCTTTGTGGTCAGAAAACCGAGAATTGTTCTGACTAGCACAAGAGTGGATGATTTGCCAGAAGAAGTTCATGAACTACTGGAAGAGTTCATTGATATTGTGGTGGACGAATTACCTCGTTCATTGCCACCGATGAGGAGCGTGAGTCATCATATTGATCTCATACCAGGAGCTAGTTTTCCAAACAAAGTCGCGTACAGATTGACGCCACAAGAGAATGAAGAAGTTAAAAGATAGGTCCAGGAGTTGTTGGACAAAGGTTTGGTCAGGGAAAGTTTGAGTCCGTGTGTTGTTCCAACAGTACTTAGTCCGAAGAAAGACGGAGGCTGGAGGATGTGCACTGATTCAAGAGCCATCAACAAGATAACTATCAGGTATAGATTCCCATTGCCAAGAATGGATGATCTGATGGATTGCTTAAGTGGGGCAAAAAAAATTTCAAAGATAGATTTGAAGAGTGGATATCATCAGATTCATATGAGAGAAGGTGACGAATGGAAAACAGCATTCAAGACAAACGAAGGTTTGTATGAATGGCTTGTCATGTCATTTGGCTTGACGAATGCACCAAGTACCTTTATGAGGTTGATGAATGAAGTCCTAAAGGAGTTCATCGGGAAATTTGTCATCGTGTATCTGGATGACATATTGGTTTTTAGAAAGACAAAGGCTGAACATCTGAAGCATTTGGCTATTGTGATGAAGAGATTACAGCAAGAGAAGTTGTTGATAAACATGAAGAAGTCCTCATTCATGAAGACAGAACTCATTTATTTGGGGTTTGTCATATCTGCAAATGAGTTGAGATGGATCCAGATAAGGTAGAGGTGATCAAGAATTGGCCATCACCGAGGAACGTATTTGAGGTGAGGAGTTTTCATGGTTTGGCTAGTTTCTACCGGAAGTTCATTAGAAATTTCAGTGGGATTAGTGTAGCAATGATGAATACAGTGAAGAAAATACATAAATCTTTTCACTGGATGGAAGAGGCTGAGAAGAGTTTCAATTTGTTGAAACGAAAGATTACAGAGAAACCAGTTCTAGTGTTGCCTGATTTTCAGAAGACATTTCAAGTGAAATGTGATGCAAGCGGGTTTTCCATAGGAGCGGTCTTGAGTCAGGAAGACAGACCGATTGCATATTTCAGCGAGAAGTTGAATGAGGCAAAAGAAAAGTACTCCACATATGATAATGAATTCTATGCCATCATACAGGCATTGAAGAAATGGAGGCACTATTTGATTCCAAAAGAATTTGTTTTATATAGTGATAACCATGCATTACAGTATGTGACTCAACAGGAAAAGTTGAATCAGAGGCATGTTAAACGAGTAGAATACATGCAAAATTTCACTTTTGTGATAAAACATATTTCTGGTACTGCTAACAAAGTTGTTGATGCTTTGAGTAGGAAGTGTTTGTTGTTGCAGGAGTTCAAAGTTAGGACGTTAGGCTTTGATAATATTAAGGACATGTATGCAGATGATTCAGACTTTAGGGAAGCTTATGAAGCAGTTGGGAATCCAGTTCTCAGAGACAGAAGCCAGTGGATAGAGTATGTGATCCAGGATGGATTGTTGTTCAAAGGCAATCAACTGTGTATTCTGAATTTCTCCATGAGGGAGAACTTGTTGAAAGAGAAGCACAGTGGGGGATTAGCAGGACATTTTGTCCATGATAAGACATTTGCAAAGCTGAGTGAATCATACTTTTGGCCAGGGATGTGGTCAGAAGTCAAGAAATTTGTGGATAGATGCAGGATTTGCTAGCATTCAAAGGGAAGAAAGCAGAATGCAGGATTTTATCAGCCATTACCCACACCTGAGAAGTCGTGGGATGAAATTAGCATGGATTTTGTATTGGGATTGCCGAGGACACAAAGAGGGGTTGATTCAATCTTTGTGGTAGTTGAAAGGTTTTCTAAGATGGCACATTTTATTCCATGCCAGAAGACCAGCGATGCAACTCACATCGCAAACTTGTTTTTCAAAGAGATTGTTCGACTTCATGGATTACCGAAAAACATAGTTTCGAACACGGACACAAAATTCATAGGGAATTTCTGGAGAACATTGTGGAAGAAGCTGGGGACTAATTTGATGTTTAGTTCTGCTTATCATCCTCAGACGGATGGGCAGACAGAAGTGGTCAACAGAAGTCTGGGAGACTTGTTGAGGAGCTTGGTGATAGAGCACCATAGCAGTTGGGATAGCATACTACCGCAAGCCGAGTTTTCTTATAATGATTCAGTGAATAGGAGCACAGGAAAAATTCCATTTCAGATTGTATATGGAATGCAGCCAAGAGGAGTTTCTGAATTAAGGGATTCATAATAGACTGCGACTAGCAGTGCTAGTGCAGGAGAATTCGCTGAAGTGATGAAGGAACTTCACAGCCAGGTGAAAGAGTGACTATTGAAGTCAAGTCAGGAGTACAAACGCAGAGCAGATCAGCATCGGAGACAACTTCAGTTTGAGGTTGGTGATCTGGTTCTGGTACATTTGAGAAAGGAAAGGTTCCCGAGAGGAACATACAACAAGTTGAAGATGAAGAAAATTGGGCCATGCAAGGTCTTGAAGAAAATGGGACAAAATTCTTATGAAATTGAGTTACCAGATGGGATTGGAATATCTCCGATATTTAATGTTTCGGATTTATATCCATATAAAGCTGATGAAGCAAAAGCAGAAAGTGATGATCAACCAAAGGTCCAGTGGCAGAAGCAAATGCCAGTTACAGAGAAGCCACATATGGAGCAGATACTGAATAAAAGAGTGGGTAAGAAAACCAGAAGGAAAGAATATTTTGAGTATTTGGTCAAGTGGAAGGGACATCCAGTTGAAGATGCCAGCTGGGAAACTGAAGAAGAAATTTTGAAGCATGGACATACCGTACAGGAKCTCATGGACAGGAGCCCATGCAAATTTTCAAGCGAKGGAGTATGATGCAGGAGCATCCCTCACGACAAGCAAAAACCAACGTGGAAGCAGAAAGTCAGYTGGAAGATGTCCARCGCAAGTTTTTGAATTTTAAATTGTCCCTTGAAGTTGATGCGCTAAATATAAATGAGATCATTTAATTTTAGGCGCCTTGGTAAAATGTACTCAGACCTCGAGCCATACGCTCTCRTCTGAGATAGACAGAGGCATTTATAGTAGTAGTTGCAGGTAGATAGAATTRAATTCTTAGATTAGATAGTTCTYGAAGGAAGAGGGAAAACCGAATATAGACACCCTCATTTGTATCATTGTAAGAGAGAGTTCATTAGCAACAGGGAAAAGAAGAGTCTAGAGCAYAGGAGAATAGYAGAGAGTTGTAGAAAACACCCATGTACAGATCTTGAATTAATAGAAGAAAGTGATTCAGATTCATGGTTGTTGTGTTATTCTCTGTGTATGTGTGTTGAATGCTCCACTTATGAGAATTCCTTCCTGTTATGCATTTATTATCATGTGTGTGTATGACTTCATGTGTCGAGATTGAAGTCTGAGAGGAAGTGAGGTGAGTTACAATTGTTTCTCTTTTGAGCGAGGATTCCTGCAAGGAGTACAGTTGGAGTCGTCCGCAAGGAGTGCGTTGACAGAAGGCTCAGAGAGTTAACTCTTGTTCTCAATTCGCTCAGAAGTGAAAGTGGGTTGTTGGAGCCATGCAAGTAGTGCGCAGGCTAAGGAGAGTCTCAGTCGTGAAACTGGGAAGAAGTATTGGAGGACTGCTTCTACGAGTATACGTAGAGTCAAGAAAGCTCGAACAGTTGAAGTGTTTGCAGGCTTGTCGCAAGGAGTGTGTGCAAATAACCTCGTTGAGGTTGAAGTCATTTTAGTAAGCTCAGGAAGGATAGGCCTCTGAGTCACTGAAGATCAGCGAAAACAAGTGCGACTGAATTTGCAAGAAATGTCGCAGGGTGGCGAAGTGGCGAAAGAATCTCGTGGAGAGATACTCTTTTCCATTTTGTGGATTAATCAAGGAAGAACGGGCGGTCGAAATCTTCTGAAGAGATTTCGTGAAATTATGAGGATCGTCGGATCTTGTAGAGGTGCAAGGAGGTTATGGAGAGAAGATTCCGAAGAGTTTGAAGTGGCGAAGTGGCGAGATATTAGAAGTCATCCATTTGAGAGGACAGGTGGCAGAGATCGGTGATCTCGCGAACTTGGAAGTTTATAGAGTGAAAGCCCAAGTATTGGGTGTTCAAAGTTGCGAGGCGCAAGGACGCGAAGCGGAAAGAGATTCGTAGCCTTCCATCTGAGGGGACAGGTGGCAAGAGATCAAGAGATCTCGTGAACTCGGGAGTTCGCAGGGGAAAGGCCAAGTATTGGGTGTGCAAAAGTCGTGAGGCGCGAGGACGCGAGGCGATGAAGGAGCGAGAGGATCGTAATCGTCCATATGAGGAGGACAGGTGGCGAGAGATCGATGGATATCGCAAACTCGAGAGCTCGCAGGTTGAGAGTCCAACATTTGGGTACTCCAAGTCACGAGGTCGCGAGGTAGCGAGAGAAGGATAGTCGTTGGATCCGTAACACAGGAGAACCGTTGGATCCGAGCGAGGGACCGTGTCTCGAGACCTCGCAAGAAAAGGTCCGAGAACTTGGCCACGGGATAGCAAGATAGCGATATCCCGACAGCTGGAGCAGTGTGGGCCATAGTGGAGCGCGAGTGGAATACAGGTGGCATAAAGGATTCGCGAGCCGTGAAGTGCCAAGGAGCGAGACTCATGTGGACGCCGAGTCACAAAGCGTCGAGGAGTCGATATTCTTGTGGACGCGTGGCAGAGCGTAAGGTGGGACCGTGCATCTCAGGGACTCGCAGACTAGGAGGGTGAAAACTCGACGGTTCAACCCGCGAGGTCGCGAGGTTTTGAGGTCGCGAAGTCGCGAGAGGTGCTAACATTAAGTCTAGCCCACGGTTGCATGTGGAAGGAGCTATACCCGTATCGCCAGATCGGGTATCGCAAGATTTGAAAGGAAAGTTTGGAGGTTTTAAGTCCCGAACTCGTGAGACAGCGAGATATAGCGGATCTCCCGGTGGTAAAGGGGAGACCTCGGAACAGATTGCTATGGGTGCAGACCTCCCGATAGGGAGATAGAAGAACCTTCAAGTTCTTCGGGGCGAGAAGAAGAAGGTCCTGTGAGAGCGGACGTGCCCTGGGTGGCGCGCCCCTGCATCATTGGTCATGCAGATATAAGTCAGATTGGATATAGGGTTGTTCTTGCGCAAGCAAGAGGGTATTATGTCGAGTGTGTCTTAGGTGTGTACAAAGGTTAGACATGTAACCTTTTATTCATATTGAATAAGACAATAAGAGAGAAAAATGCTCAAGGAATGTCGGTTTTCTCGGTTTGGGTTTCTAGGGTAAAATATATGTGTATTGTGTTATTGCTTTTTCATTTACATTCTTGATTAAATTATGCTTATCCTCTGGTAGGTTTAGTGTGGAAGTGTCGCTCATTTCCTGACAGACATATCACACACTAATGCAATTTCAAATATCGAGTAAGTCATGACAATGAAATGGGCTCATCACAAGAGTATAAGTATTGAACAAATGAGACATATTGCAAACATCATAAAGACAAAAATATCTAACATGTGCGATTATATGCAAAGGACTATAGAAATGTTTATGCTCCATATCACAATGTCATAGCCTTCAAACATATCCAACCTTGTGACATGGCACACCATTAAAAGGTTTACAATCATGACGCATAGTAGAGATATCAAGGTTTGAAAGTCTTAGCTTTGGTGATATGGCGCAACAAAAAAATATTAGTAAGTGTAACACAGTAAGTGAATAAATAGTTTGAGAGTGTGTCATGTATAAGAGACACACGTTTTGGAAAATATTGTCCCTTGCAACAAGTCGCAATATTGAAAAGTTTGCAATGTGTGATTAAGTTTAAAAAGGAAAAAGGTGTTGAGATTAATTCTCGCTTCCGAAATTTCCCTCCCCTTCTCTATTTTCTTTTGTCCATTTATTTTCCCTCTTCTATACTTACCCTAATTCCCCTTTTCTTTTTTCCCTAATATTCTCCCTTTCTAGTTCTTATACTTAGTCATTTTTCCAAAACGGCGGGTTCGTGGGTTGGCGGATTCGTGGATCCTCAATCTCCATCCACACCCTCACATCATGAGTCCGACTGACAGCCACATTATTCTATACTTAGTTGTTTTTTTGCAGTCGTGGGTTCCCGGGTTGGCAGGTTTCAAGCTTTCATATCCCTTGTTCCGTGAACTACATTTATACCTGAACAATCTGCGATCTACATTTTGACCATTGGATTTGTTGAGCTCCTAAGTATCACATATCTTCTATTTTAATTCCAACTGACCGCATTGCAACACTTATTCATTTCTCAACCTTCTGGAACGACGGGTTCCCGGGTTGGCAGGTTCACAAAAGTCCCAAAATGTTATTTTCCCTCGTCCATCTCTACCACCTGCATGCTTTTACGAATACGCATTTAGTATGGTTTAATTCTAACAACTCATCATGCAGGTCCTGGAAAGATTTTCATTAATAGACGAAGGGATCGAGGAGATTCTTCATTAAACCACATTAAAGCATGATTTGCGAAAGATTATATATTATCTCCCAAGCGCTCATTTCAAATATTACCTGGATCAAAATAACGCTCTCGTCAACTTATGGCAACAGCAATTCTATGGAGATACTTTGAACATTTTTGGACAAGAGGACCAGAACTTTTAGTGGTCTAGAGCATACTCTTATTATTCATCCCCTTCTGCTCAGAAGAAAGTAATTTGGGCGTCTAGAATTGCTCGTGCAGGTTGTGTTCCTGAAGTTTTTGACTGCAAGGAATTGGTTTCCTGGTGCACCGAGAAGTATATACCAAGTCAGTGAATGATTCAAATCCAAGACCATTCTCCCATCTCTCTCTCGCCTCAAGTATTCCGTAAAATGTTGAAACTCCCAGAGCCAACACTCACCTTTAAAGGTAATGATTGTAGGGACTTCTTGAAAAAACATGACAATGGCCTAGATATCTTACCTGAATTATTGGAGAATCCCATGGCTATCCCTGAAGATATTACATGATTGTAGGTCATCTTCTTCAAAAACCCATTTCGATAAATGTTTTGGTTATTCACCAGAGTTATGGGCCAAGAAAATACTACCAGCATTTCTCGTATGATTCTTTACATCTTGTATTTTACTGTCAAGCAACAGGCCATTTTCGATTGGGGGAATTTGATTTCCATTGAAATCTCTTCCCAATTGTCTCAATATAAAAAATATAAGAAATTATTTATGTCTTCTTATTTGGTTTTCACGATAGCGCATTGTTGTCAATTTCCTAAATTGTCTATATGCAAGAAGGTGAATTGTGAATTTGACGCTGTAACCTTTTGGTACCAAGCATTATGGAGGCACAAAGCTTCCCTGCATTTTTATGAATTTTTCAACGACTTTGTCTCGGTTCTTAAGGGTTTTTTGTTTAGAAGAGATACCCCGAGAATATCTTCTCAAGCTAGTAAATTCCAGGATAGAAAGGGGACTTTGGAGCAAATGGAGAATTACATTGTCATCGGGATTTTCAGTTCCAAGGAAAATCCTTCCTTTCTTCCATGCCATATATCTGACAGAATGTTTGTTACATAAGTTGCAAGGCAATATAATTTTTGGCTGCACTTTTTTCATGAAAAATGAAAAAATCAATTCATACCTTTTCCTTGGAAGATTGGGGATTTTATATTCAGGAGCATGAGAAAAATTGATGAATTTGGAAACCACTTCCACAACTTGAATCTAAAGAATGATGAAAGGATTAGAGGGTTTTACCCTAACGTAATATCTGTGGAACACATTATCAGTGGGTTTTAGCAATTCATTTATCCACACTATTCTAGGAGAAGAAGAAGATAATAACCAGGGAAATCCTACCCACATTGTTGGCGACTTAGAGACGGTACTCAGTACAAATGAGTTGTACAAACAGAGAGGAAAGGGTCTCAGGGAGAAGAGTGCCCAGTCCCCAAATGTTTCTCCTAATACTACAACACCTCCGAGCAGTGCTCTAGTGTCCCACCCATCTAAAAAAGCAATCAACAGTAGTTCAAGTGGAGGAGGAGATAAGAACCCCCCTCCAGGAAAAATTGAAATCTCACATAAACTTCCTCTGAGGAAGAAGAGGAAGAATATTGTATAAGAGAAAGAAGAGAATCGCGTCGAAAATGACATAAATAGCTTCTCCCCCAAAGATATGGAGCTTGAAGTTGACATTGAGAAGATGTTTCCTAACATTGATCAGCTAGGAAGCGCGACCCACCAAAATTAGTCGTTGGAAATTGTTCAAAATGATATATTTAATGAAGAAGAATCATTTGTGTTTCAGAGCGTTGTCTTTGATAGCGAATCTAAAAAATTAATTATTGAGAAGAGTGATGTGAAGAACAAAAAGGGCAAATATCGTTCAGAGGTTAACCTAATAAATATGCGGCCTTCCCAAATTTCCAGAATTCATAAAGCAACTGGTGATGCATTGGATGATTCCATTGGTGGTCTCAAAGCAAAAAATATAAACTTAAAGGAAAGGATTAAGGAAATTGAAGAGACTTTGATGCCTCTTCCACTCCTTTCCATCCCTTTGGCAATTGTCGGACCCACCATGCCCGCATCTAAAATAAAAGGATCCTCAAGCTTACTCATATCAGCCAGGAGCTGTGTGGAGAATAATATCAAGAAAAGAATGGAAATAATTACAGAAGCTTGGGAAATTTCAAAAAGCATGATTTCTTTTGGCTCGAGGGAGCATTCCTTCCTTGAATATATGCAGGTCGACCTAAAAAATGAAGAAGGTTTCTACCTTGATGTCGTGGTACCATTTGATATTAAAGATTTCAACATGTCATAGTTAAAGAGAATAGAGGAGAACCTTCCCTATCCAAGTTGGATCAAGCAATTGAATGCCTGCTGAAAAGAGAAAATAAAGAACTTGAACAACATCATTCATGTGTGAAGGCAAGTCATAATAAGGAGATAAGAGCTATTCAAAAGGCTCACAAAGGTGGACCTATCTGAAAGCACTAACGAGGTCCAAGATCCCAAGTTGATCCTCAACTCATTGTTCCTAACAAAACAATAGTTCAATGAGAAAGTTGAGATTTTTAAAGGATTGTCAATTGAAAAATTCTATGGCATAATTGAATATGATGAGAACACCATAGATAACTGGCTAGTAGATTATTCCATAAAAATTTTGGATATTGAAGAAATATTACATGGAATTTCCATTAATCTCTGTGACTTGAAGGGTGAGTTGTTCAATATTAAAATCCGGCATGAAATCAATGTGGCACCTATGAAAAGTTACATCAAAGAATGGTTCAAGAAGGCTATCGATAAACTAACAAATGAAGGAAAAGAAGTAGTTGAGACGGTTCCTGTAACCGTTGATGAAAACGATAAAAGGACATCAGCGATCAAATGAACAGGATGAACGACCATCATAGTAAGTTTACGCTGATCACATCCTTCTTTTATTTATCAATTCCTTCATTCAGTTATTCCACCTCTTGTTAGGATATTTAGACACTTAGGAGTTAGTAAATATCTACTTGGTCTAATGTGTTGTTGGGTAAAAGTGTGTTTCTTTAGTATACATTAGTATGCCTTTGTAGTTAGGAAATCCAACGGTCACGATATGTTCCTGACATAGAGTGATCCGATGATTCATACTCTCCTGGATCTTAACAGCCATTTATTTTTAGCTTAACACCTGATTCGTCCATGATCTCTATTTAAAGAGCATGGAGGGTCATTTTTCGATGTTCGATTGTGAGAAAATCTCTTGTAAAATCTCTATGTAATCTTTTTCTTTTGCATTAATAAACTGCTCCAAGTGGTCGCGTTGGCTAGGGCCATGGATGTTTCCCTGTAGGGGTTTTACCACGTCAAAACATCGGTGTGTTGATCTTTGATCTAGTTATGTGAGTGGTTACTGAAGGTGTTCGTCCTCTGTTGGAATACCTGTGTTGTTGAACATGGTATCAGACCCTGTTTGAAGACCTGCTCCTATTGTAGATCGAGATTGTGAAGCTAAGTTGCCTCATCTCCATTTTCTGTCATTTTTGTACATTTCTAGTTCTAGAGGACTTTTACATTGCATCTGGAGCATTCGTTTCAGTCTAGAACACTTTTCGTTTCACTCGAAAAGGTTTCCATTTTCCCAAGATACGACCATTACAGTCAGATCCGGAGGTATAAAGCTTGAATACGCATTTTTTAAATTTTTGCAAAGTATTATTTTTGTTTTATTTCGGTTTTATATTATTTGTTTCTGGGTTGCTACTCTTTTAGATCTGTGTATACTCTTTTCCCCGTGCCCTGTGTGATCTTGGAAAATCAAAAACAGATAGGAAAAGGTGCATCTTCCAGGTAAGCTAACCAAGATCTAACCCTTGTTGTTATCAAGAAGCGAAAAAAAAAAATCTTGTGTGAAAAGAATTTTTTTTTACAACGCTCTCCAAGGTCGTCTTCAACAACAACCCCAATCCTCTTGAGAAACAACACCCCCAATCCTATTTTGAAACAGTACAATATGGTTTGCTAGACCATTTGGTTAAAATTTGTCTTATTAAGTAAAAAGTCTTGAGTTCAAGGCTCTCTTTTGTTACTTTTTTTTTTTTAAATCATGCTAAAATTGTAAAGTGTATTTCACTTCAAGTATAAAAGTGAATCGTTATAAGTAGCTTTAATATTTTATTTTAGAGTTATTTGTTTTGTGTGAAGTAACTTCATTGTAAAAGTGATCTCCACTTTTCTTTATAAAAGTGGGTCACTTCATAAAGCAACTTACACCACCACATGGTCCTTTGGTTATCGTTTATGCCTTTTTTTAAAAGGGCATAACTCTCACATCCGAAGTCCGTTTTTAGTGCCGTTATTTTTTAAACTGCATAACTTTTCGAGATATTTCCATTAAAACCATCAATTTAAGTTTTTAAATCCATATTATCTACATATTTAATATGACTTCTACAAGTAATCTATTACTTACCAACACCAACTACTTCCAATGGAAATCACATATGGAGGATTTATTAAGAAGTAAAGGCTTGTACCAGATTACCTTGGGAAAGGAAACAACACCAACTGATGTTGATAAGAAATTAAAATGGGATAATAGAAATGACAAAGCATGTGGATTAATCGGAATGTCCATCTCTCATGATTTAAGGTTCCACCTTCAATCAATTGATAAACCCAAAGAAGCTTGGGAAAAGATTGAATCTGTGTTTGGTAAACACAATATTATTCGAGCACAACAGTTAGAAAATCAAGTGCTAACTTTAAGTCCAAGTGATTTTTCTTCCATTGAAGACTATCTATCTAAGTTTAAAACACTTAGAAATCTATGTGAAGAATGTAAGATAAATATAGAAGAAGATCGTTGCATCTATATTATTCTTTCTAAGATAGGTAGTGCATATTATGTGTTTTTATATACCTGTTATGCCATGCAAGAGGCTCTAGGTACAGCTTATCAAAAACCCAGTCTTGAGAAATTTTATGATGCTTTGATTAGAGAGCAAGATAAGCTAGTGCAACTTGGAGTGATCTGCACTGCAGGTACCTCCAACAAAGCCTTAGTTGTCCATCAGAAATATAAACTCAAGAATCCTAAGAAGCAACATCCTCGCCACAACAACAAGCAATGTAAGGGTCCCAATCCCACTCAGACAGCTTCCGCTCCTAATGGAGACATAGGAGCAAAATATAAAAATAAGAAGACTGACAGACATTGCAAATTTTATGATAAAGATGGTCATGATGAGTCCAAATGTTTCAAGAAGATGGCAACTTTAGAAGCAGCGATGAAGAAGCACAATATCAGTATTGATTCTAATTATTCTTATTCTTCTCATGGACATGCACTTTCAGCTTCTGGTTTCTCCTTCAATACAACTTCTACTTCTACTTTTGATGAGTGGCTTATTGATTCTGGAGCATCTTATCATATGGCTAAGGATAGAGACATATTTTCTACTCTAAATGAAT
>ML788830.1:255809-279334 GCA_009831015.1 Picea engelmannii
TTTTGTTCTTTTCTGAATATATGTTTACAGTAGACATTGTGCAAGGTTAGAATTTACACAGATCATCTTCTTTTTATTTTATGTGATCAGAAATCTTTATCCCAAACTATGATGGATGTGAGGAAATTTTTCTTATTTACTTTAAAGGTGTGAAATGTGTAATTCTTGGTCCTTTCTTGGGAACTTTCTTTAAAAAGAAAACAAAAACATTTTATTTTTATTTTATTGTAATGTTTATGTTTCTTTGAATTACTACAACGGACTTCTGTCAAGTCCCACATTTTGAATATTTTAAAAATCTCAAGAAAATCTAAAGAGGAATACCACCTCTATAAAAACGTAGGGGGATTTACATCCTCGTGAGGTTGTTGTTTCAGTGTTAACAAATTCAAGCGTCAACAAAAGGTCATAATAGATCACCATTGTTACATGCATAACTTAACCCAAAGTTCAAAAATTAATTATAAAAGGGTTATAGTTCACCCAGTGTAAATCACCAAAAGTGAAAGCAAACAAAAAGGGAGTTTTGCTTTGATATTTTTTACCTTTCACATTCACTATGTCATAATCATATCACTATCCATCTATCAAGTAAAATGAAAAGTAAATGCACTAGGATACACATCACTAAGCACAACACTCACTCATTGCTAGTTGTTTGCTTAACTAGGTAGGGATTTATGTTAATTTTCCAACTTTAATTTAAGCATTTGGTTTGTCATCCCTAGGTGATTTCTCCTTTTGTTCGAAGGGTATATCATGTCTTCTTCTATTTTGAGGTGGTCTTCTCCCAAATTAAGAGGAAAAAAATAATTTTATGGCCACTCGTTACCAAACCCATGCTCTAATTAGAACTTCAACCCTCAAGCCCACAGATGTGTGTCATTTTCTCTATATGATTAGGAACGAATGATTTTTATCCAACACTAAGATTTTTTGAGCCAACAGATTTTCCAATGGCTCGTATGTTGTGTCCATGAAACTATTCAATAAGCCATGTCACTAGTTTGACGAATATCTAATCAAAATTGTGTTTTATCACTTGCCACTTATGCCTAATATGGGAGCATAGTATTTCATTTTCCCTAAAAAAAAAATCTAGGTTTCTTTCCCATGACCAAAGGCCAAGGTCACCCTAAAAAACACATTGAATTATTTAGTGAAACCATTGTAGAAACTTTGGTAAATTTCATAGATTTTTTATGAATGAACCAATGACCATTGTAGAAACTTTGGTAAATTTCATTTTCCCTAACGTTTTTTTCCAGGTTTCTTTCCCATGACCAAAGGCCAAGGTCACCCTAAAAAAAACATTGAATTAGTTAGTGAAACCATTGTAGAAACTTTGGTAAATTTCTTAAAGTTTTTATGAAGGAACCAATGAGGAAATAAACATGGTCTCTATAATGATGTTTTTTATTGACCATGAGAATGTGCACTATTATTGACATGGATGAGTTACAGGAATAAGAGATGGATTATAGAAGAACATGTAAACATAAGGAGGTAATTCATGATATTAGCCTAGAAAAAGAAGCATTACAAGAACTGGAGGAGGAGAAGGCCACATGGTCATTTTATGTGGATACAATGTGTAAAATTGATTCAAAAACTAATTACCAATGGGGTGAGATATATTATATGTTCATAGAATATATGTACCCCAAACTACCACCACCAGAAGGATAGGAGAATCCATATGCTAGGGTGTATATAACTACCATGAGATATGGTCTCCAAAGAGTAGCAATCAAAAAAACTGTGTTTCCTTGTGTGGACGTCATATCATGGCTAATCACCCACACAAACATTGAGAATAGATTGATCTAAAAGATAGAAGGGAAAGCTATTGCATCCTTCTAGTCATTGAACCTATATGTAGTCTATAAGTTTCTAGAGATAGAGGTTGATCATACATATGAATGGATTCTCCAAATCACCCTCAATTATCATCAAATCGTGAAGAGTTAGTGGATTCCTAAAAATAAATTCAAGTCATGATGAGCAGGTGTATACCGAACATAAAACCTTAGAACTCCTTGTAGGCTAACATTGGCCTTGATTAACAAACTATATGGGGAAGAGGATGCAACTCAATTTAGAGAATATCAGGTACCATTAATATACCAGGTGAGAAAGGTTGGAACAATCTTCAACTATGCCTCTATCCTATAAGCTACATTAATCTATTCCATTTCCATAAACAAGCACTTCACTATGAGAATTCCCCCAATTTTCTACGTGTCCTCCTACTTGCTAGATGTAGTGTGTAACACTAACAAATTTCTAGGGATGGGATGATAGTGGCAGCCTACCAAAAAACCAATCCACCTGTATTACCAAAGTTTATGGGAGCATAAGTATAGGATTTACTATAATAGGATATATGAGTGTTTTATGGCTCCTCTATATACATTGTTTTTCTATGAGCCTGCACAGTGCATGACAAAGAAAACTATGCAAATGATTAGTACTAGTGGTGATTAGTACATGACAATCTATAGAAAATGACACTTATATGAGAATATTTGGAACCACCCAATCCCCTCACGTACTACCTAAGTTCATTCTGGATAAAATGGTCCTTCAATAAGTACAATATCAAACTTACTTGAACTGAGTGGGATTTATGCTTACCCAAAATAAGAAATCTCCATGGACACCCTTTCGACTGTGAATAGACGCATACATTTTAGAGAATGTGAAGGTCGATGCAAAAGTAGGTGAAGCAATAGTTGTCTTCAATTTTGGAACAAAGAGATTCATAAGACATGGCCCTTGTGGTGTGATATCCTGCCACTACTTAGCATGTAAATACAAACGGCTCTATAAAAATGAAGTGTTGTAGGAGGAAGATATCTACTAGAGATCCTCATCACTTGATGAGATATCATTAAGAATGGGTGAAAAGTTAAAGAAGTTGAGAACAAGAGAATGCACATGAACAAAAATAAAAGGATGAGTGAGAAGCAATAGAGCAAGCACAAATAATAAGGGAGTAAAAATAGGCCAAAGAAAGAGTACAAGAATAAAGGAAAGAAGAGGCTTTGAAAGAACAAGAAGCACAAAGGAAAGAAGAATCTCTAAAATAACAAGAAGTAAAATCCAAACAAGAGGTAGAGAAGAAGAAGAAAGGAGAAATTGATGGCAGGGGGCCTATAGGAGAAGGATCATCTAATTCATGGATGCTAATTGAGTCCAAGGGGAAATCCATCACTGGAGGTGATCCGAATTTATGCAGGGACGCAATAGAATACACAAATAACCATGAATACAAACATGTTGTGGAAATAACACTTCATTTCATTAATATCAAAGAACTGAAATTTGTTTACAGGCAGAATGGAAATAAACTAGCTAGGGCGTCGGTAGCTTATCTCTAAGAAGAGATGTGGCGGTTACAGGCCTCTGAAATCTGTGTTACCATGAGGCTTGAAGGCCTATATATTAATGAGAAACAATGGAAACCATAAACATCCAAAAACCTAACCCTAGGAGATGAAATTCTAGAATATGGGCCTTGTCGGGGTAAATTGGTACATCAATTTCCCGGGGTCATAACTTTGGCATACTATCTCCGTTTGACGCACATGATACATCATTAGAAAGATATATTTGAGGCATACACTGCTGATAGAAAATATTGAGTCCATAATGGACTCAATATCTCTGTTTGACTCATATGATACGTCGTTTAGGGCCTCAAAATGGCTCCGGAAGTTCAGGACCCGAAAAACTGCCAAAAATAGTAAATTGTGCTACAATTAAGGAAATTGAAAAAGTGAAAGAAACAATGGTGGGGGTCCAAGTGGAATAGGTGGGTGGCCACCAATATCCACATGGATCATTCCTCCCCCCTTAGTAATCAATGGTCCCCATTGCATTGAGTTCCTCCATGAGATGAGGAAACTTCTGTTGAACTTGGTCCCTGGTGAGCCACTTGCCCTGGTGAAGGAGTTGGCCTGCTTTGACAACTCAATATAGTTGGATCCTCTGTTGGCGGGTTTTCTTGATCTGGGTTTCCATAATTTGATCAGTTGTGGCTTGTTCCATGCAGTCTATATTTAACTCTGTTGGTGTGAGTTGTTCTTCCATGTCAGATGTGTCCAGTAGAGGTGGAAAGTAGGGTCGAAGGTGGTCCACATTGAACATTGGTCGCAGACCAAGGAATGGTGGCATACTGAGCTCGAAGGAATTTTCCCCTATAGCCTTGGTGATGGTGTATGGCCCATATCGGAGTGGGTGAATCTTGCGGTGGGGTCCAGCAAGGCGCTCCTTCTGCAAATGTAGCCACACTTTGTCGCCCGCCTGGAAGTTTTGTTGCACCCAATGTTGATCATGTTGTTGCGTGTACTTAGCATTGGCTCTGTCCAATATGTCATGAACTTGTTGGAGAATGTGTTGAATGCGCTCAATGAAGTTGTTCGCCTTGGCAGCTTCAGACTAGACATGAGTCGAATCAAACTGAGTAGTTGCAAAGGTCATGGCTACATCAATGGGACATAGTGGCTGGAATCCCAAGCCCACCTGAAAGAGGTTGTGGTCAGTTGAGTTGTGGAGGGCCCAGTTATAGCGATGTTGTACATAGGGGAGGCTCTCATCCCATGTGTGTGGATTCTTTGAGTTGTACATGCGCAAAATGTGTACGATCATCCTGTTGACGACCTCTGTCTGGCCATCAGTTTGTGGATGGAAAGTTGTGGACTTGGTGAGCTTGGTGTCCAGCATTGACCAGAGGCTGGACCAAAATGTACTGAGTAAATTATTGTACTGATCTGAGATGATAGACTGTGGGATCCCAAAGTGTACCCACACTCGTTCAAAGAAGAGTTTAGCAATGGCTTCTGCTATGATATTCTTCTTGTAGGCCGCCATAATGGCCATCTTCGAGAATCTGTCGACGACCACGAAAACATAGTCGTTTCCATGCTTAGTATAAGGAAGGCGCGACATGTAATCCATGGAGATGGATTTCCAAGGTCAACTAGGGGTAGGAAGCGGAGTATAGAGGCCTTGCTTCTTGATGGTCGATTTCGCAATGGTGCAGGCAATGCAGGATCTGATGTACTTCCTGACATCCTGTCGAAGGTTTGGCCAATAAAAATACTTCTGCAACACTGCCACTGTTTTCTCGACCCCAAAATTCCCAGCGACCCGACTATAGTGCACTTCCCAAATCATCTTGGCACGCTCGCTTGAAGGAACACAAAGGTGTCCAAGGTGACATAGTAGTGCATCCTAGAGGTGAAAATTTGGAACTCAGTTACCCTTCAAGAGCATCTTGTATGTGTGGTCGAATTCTAGATCACTCTTGTAGAGAAGCAACCAATCAAAAGTCTCGTGCCCACAAAAGTTGAGCACGGTGGTTATCACCATGATTGGTGGTTGGTTGAGGCAGTCTGCAACATTATTGGTGCTGCACTTCTTGTACTTGATGTTCAAATGAAATTGTTGCAGATATGTGGACCACTTCTAATGGTAATCGTTATGCAACTTCTCTTGTGTCTGTATGAACTGTAGGGGTCGGTGGTCTGTGTGGACGATCATTTCCTTCCCCAAAATGTAATGCTTCCATTGTCGGCAAGCCTGCAAAATGGAATACATTTCTTTTTCATAAGTGGGATACTTTTGAACAGTGTTGCACTATGATATGCCACCGGAAGTCTGTGTTGAGTAAGAACTGCCCCAATAGCATAGTCATAGGCATTTGTCTCAATCTCGAATGGTTGTTGCAAGTCTGGTAATGTGAGCACTGGGGCACAACAAAAGCAATGTTTCAATTCTACGAACACCTTTTGTTGAGATTCCGACCAAAATAATTTTGCTTTCGCTCCTCCCGTGGTGACTTAACTCAGGGGCCAAGTGATATGAGAGAATCCCAACACAAACCTGCAGTAGAAATTAGCAAGACCCGGAAAGCTGTGAAGCTCTGTTAGAGTGGTCGAGGCTGGCCAATCCCGGATGAATTGGATATTGGTTGGATCCACATGCACCCCACACTCATCAATAATGTATCCCATATACTGAACCACGGTCATGCCAAAAGTGCACTTCTCCAAATTGGCACACAACTTGTGTTTCTGCAGTGTTTGGAGGACTTGTCAGATGTGGTGGAGGTGCTCTTCCCAAGTCTAGTTAAATATCAGGATGTCATACAAGTACACTACTACAAATGAGTTGGTGAATGGTCGCAATATGTCGTCCATCAGCCTCATGAAGGTTGCGAGAGAATTCCTCAACCCGAAAGGCATGACCAACCATTCGAAAAGGCCCTCCTTGGCTTTGAAGGAAGTCTTCCACACATCGGACGGTTCGATTGGTACCTGGTGATACCCGGACTTCAAGTCGATCTTGCTGAAATATTTTTCCCCTTTGAGTTGGTCCAGAAGGTCATCAATTCGTGGGATTAGGTACCTATTCTGGACAATGATCTTTTTCAGCACTCGATAATCAATACAGAGTCTCCAAGTCCCATCCTTCTTCTGCACCAACACGATCGGGCTCCCACAGGGCGATGCACTTGGTCAGATGTGACCTTTCTGCAGCAACTCCTGGATCTGCCTCTTGATTTCATCATTCTCCAGAATAGAGCACCGATAGATCGGTCCATTGGGAAGCAGCGCACCTAGGGTCAGATCGATGGGGTGCTTGACCTGACAGTGCAGAGGCGCCCCTGCGGGTGAGGTGAAGATGTCCTGGTACTCCTCCACAACCTTGTCCATTTGTTGTTGTCATGCGGAGGAGCCCTGTCTAGAGGTTGTGGCCACAATCTTCTTCTTTCCCTAAGGGCATATCATCAGGAAATTTCCTGGTTTTGGAAATGATCTTACTACATTGTTTTGCAGTAACCAAAGAGATAGCGGCAAGCAGTGGTACCTCTGGTATCCTGTACAACTTATTTCCCAAGGTAACAATAACAATGAGAGGTCAGGACTCATACACAACATGTCACTTCCACAAGTATGGTTGGCCTAATAATACATCACAAACATCAAGAGGAGAAATGTCACATAATACCTCATCGGTGAAGGGTTTGATGTTGTAGGGAAGGCGGCACTACTGGCTGACACGGAGATCTCATCCTTGGTGAAGCCACCTGATGGTGTGCGGCTGTGGGTGTGTTGTGGTCGGCAATCCCAAATGCTTCACGACCTCTGCTAAAATGAGGTTCTTTTGGCTCCCACTGTCAACAATGAACTGTAGCAGGGAACCCTTTACCCACATCTGGGAGTGGAAGAGACACTCCTCCTCCTCTGGATCTTCCGGTTCTTCCTTTTGGATATTCATGGTGGCAAYGGTGGCGTTGGGCTCAACATCGATAATMTGCTTCCCTCTATCATTCCCCTTCTYAGGTTCTGATTCAATGTGGGAGCATGCATATGATTCAGAAGCCCTCATCTCGACCACCAGTGATTGTTTGGCCCGACACTCACTTGTGTTGTGAGTGGAGCTCTTATGGAACTCACACCACTTTCCCGTGTCCTTCTTCGRCTTCACAGTGTTTTTMTTTGCTTGTAGCTTTGGCAGGTTGTCTTGAGCCACCATGCCTTGGATTTGTCCTTTGTTCTACAGTTTGGGGGCACCTTTCGCTTGCTTTTGATTCGAAGATCCAAAGTCTCGCTTCTTCTGTTTGAATTTCTGCTCAATCTTGGCAGCATACCGGTATGTTGTACCAAGCGAGGAGATGTCGAGGAACTCCATTTCCTTCTGAATGTATCTGTGCAGACAACTGTTGTACTTCAGCACCAAATTTTTCTCCAAATATTTTATACCCAACTTTGTGCGCAAGGTATGGAACAGATTCGTCGGCTCATGCACATTTTGATCCCTTTACTGCCACAGTGTAGTCCATTGTATGTACTTGTCCTCATATCTCCCCACGGGATAATATTGTTCCTTGATGGTGTATCAGAAATAATTCCAAGTGGGTACGGTCGAGAACAGAGAGGGTTCATCCTCGTCCTTTTTCTCACAGTAGGTTTCCCACCAATCCTTGACATGGGGGGCGGCTTTGAGCAGTGAAAAATAATCTTCTCCCAGTCAGAAAAGTCATGAACCAAGAAATATCCTTCTAATAGATTCAACCATATATCTACGGTGTCTTCATCTATTTGGCCATCAAATATGGGAATGTCAAAGTTTACTTGTACCTTAAAAGGGGTTGCGCCTCTAGAGTGGCCGCTGGATGCAGATGTGCCACCAGTGGGAACTCGTTGAAGGATTTAGACGAAGTTATCCATCATCGCATTCCTTTGTTTTTCAAAGGCCTCCTCGAGCAATATTTTGATAGGATCTCCTGCTCCCTCGTCTTTCTTTTCATCCCCCATGGGCGGTCGTCAGGGTTTGCGAGGCTGATCTTGCAAAGGTTCAACCAGATCGAGCCCTAACTCCTTATACCCCGACCTCGTTGGGGACATGCAAAGAAGGATCGAGAAAGAGAAAACCTCTCTAATACCACTGATCCGAATTTATGCAGGAATGCAATAGAATACACAAATAACCATGAATACAAATATGCAGCAGAAATAACACTTCATTTCATTAATATCAAAGAACTGAAATTTGTTTATAAGCAAAATGGAAATAAACTAGCTAGGGTGTTGGTAGCTTATCTATAAGAAGAGATGTGGCGGCTACAGGCCTCTGAAATCGGTATTACCATGAGGCTCAAAGGCCTATATATTATTGAGAAACAATGGAAACCCTAAACATCCAAAAACCTAACCCTAGGAGATGAAACGCCAGAATATGGGCCTATCGGGGTAAATTGGTACACAATTTCTCGGGGTCGTAACTTTGGCATACTATATTCGTTTGACGCACATGATACATCATTAGAAATATCTATCCGAGGAATACACTGCTGATAGTGAATATCGAATCCGAAACAAACTCTTATTTGTTGTAGCTTTGATGCCCAAAAAACGTCGTCTAGGGCCTCAAAACGGCTCTGGAAGTTCAGGACCCGAAAAAACTGCCAGAAATAGTAAATTGTGCTACAATTAAGGAAACTGGAAAACTAAAAGAAACAATGGTGGGGGTACAAGTGGAATAGGCTAGTGGTCACCAATATCCACCTGGATCAGGAGGTCACTTCCCACTCCCTAAGATGGGCTTAGGTTTTTTTACCTCGTCAATGTCAAAATCAGTCACAATGTTGAATTCATTTGTATTTGACAAGAGAAAGAAGAAATAGTAAGGTAAACCAAAAGAAGATGAATTTGGTTGTAATCCCATAGTTAACAATCAAAATAGAGACTCCCATGATTATAGATATAGATAAATATCCAATGGTTATAGCTTCTACAAGTGTCACTTTTACACAAGCAAATGAGTCCAATGTTCTTAATCTATTAAGAGAAATAGAGGACTAAAAGAAGAAATTAAGTTCTCTAGAGGAATAAGTATCACACTTAGAAGGAGAAATGACCTATCTGTCTAAGTTTAAGGATTGTGTTTTTGCTATACAATATGAGATAAACATTACACAGAAGCTAATATAGAACAACCTACAAGAATTCCATGATTTTTCATCTCAATCCTTAACTTTTTAGAATGACATTAAAGACAAGATTTTGATTCTAGAAATATTATAAGTGGGGTTGTATGAGCTCATAAAATGGTATACTAAAGAAAACAACACTCTAGAAATCCTTCCCAGAATGACCCGAAAGGACATTTAATGCAATTATACAGCATTGGCAAGTTGCATATCCGCAAGCTCATCTTTCAACAAAGATTCCACTACCTTAGTAAATAAGTGTTGATATCTTCACCAAGATACCGAGAAGGTCATTGAAATATGTCATTTTCCTTTGCTCGGTGGAATGATTGCACCCCAACTAGTTATTGAACAAATGAAAAGGCTAGAAGAAATTATAATTCAAAAGCAAATATCTATAAGCACAACTTCAAATCCTACAAAGGAGGACTTGATGGAGCATGTATCTATTCCTGTAAAAGAAATCAATTTAATTAACTCATGCATCAACACACTTAAGTATGGATTGGGATCCATGCCAAAAGATTTAGTAACCTTTGAGGTGGAATATTAACATCTCGATTATAGGAACCTAACAAAAATATCCTCTCAATATGAAGTGTGGATAGTCTACATGGAAAACAAATCACATAATGTAACTCCCAAATGATGACATAGTTATATTTTGAAATTATATGAAATGTTTTGTAAAAGAAACAAAGGGGAAGTGAATAGACAAAAATGCCAAGAAGGAATCAAGGAGCCCAAGAGACAGTTATTTTCTAAAGAGTTATAAATGTAACCTAGAGACTAGAGGAATAGGGATTTTTACTTTTATAACTTTTGTAAACTTTTTTATAGAGTTTGGATAAGGAGAAGCATTGGTGGCCATCATTTTGGAGGAGCTTTGGTTCTGATGTGGTGAATGAATGTGATATTATTCCCATGTTCATTGTTATGTTGGAATTCTTGTAAGGCTATTATTTCTGTTATAGACTACTCTTGTATTGGAAATCCATACTCTTATTTATGTTATCCTAAAATGTTTGTTGTTTTATGTGTGAGATCACGACTATAAACAAAAATTTGGTTATACGCTTTTCTTACCTTCATCACTATTTGTGTATCTCTCTTTTATTATTTCTTGAATAACTATCTAGTCTTGAAGTTGTCGTAGATATATGCATGGTTCTATGTGTGACTAATTTAGATATTTGTTCCTATCTAGGATAGGTAGAGTAAGACTACGTTCTACACGTAGATTAGAAGAATCCCACATTTTGCATTTCAGATTTCAATTTCTGTAACGAAAAACCCGGTAACGTTTTCTAGGCCAGAATCCCTATTGTTGAGGAGGGAATTTTTCCACCATCAACAAATATGTAAAAAAATTCATGGTTTTACCATGTTTTATTATTTGTGGTATTTGGTTACTTAAAACACTACAAGGAGAACACTTATGGTGGAGGTTTTTTCAGAGATTTTTAGTGTTACAAAATTTGGCAAATTTTTCAAAAAAAACATTTGTTATAACCTCCTCTATTGACTACAAAGGTTTTATCGGATGCTCCATATAACTAAAAAAAATTGGATGGGCGAAGGTTATAGCGAAGGTTTTTTTTCGGTGTTGTTCTTGTCAAAACACACTAGTGCGGTATTGACAAACCCACACGGTGCATTAATACAATAAAAACGCCCAGGTGCGTTAACATAATAAAAATACATTGGTGCGTTAACATACTAAAAACGCCCTAGTGCGTTGATAACTATTATGCACTGGTTCCTCTTTTTTCGTCGTATGTAGAGCATCGATGATCTTATAATTTCTACACATCGACTCCACCTTGTTTTCTTATGAAGTACCAATGCATTTTAGGTTTTGTATGCCCCGATGCATTTAAGTTATAGTGAGCATCAGTGCAATCAAGTTATTTTGAGACTTGGTGCATTTAATATAGTGTGCACCCTGGTGCTTGTATAATTAGTACATACTGGTGTCTGTTGATAAAATATACACAAGAACAACAATATGACGGAAAAGGCTCATTAGGAAACTCAATTATATTCACAACAATGTTACATATTTATAGTAAAATGGGTGATTCCACCTCATAGAGATATTTTCTCTAGATCCCAAAATCATGCATGATGACTAGGCTAGGAAATCTTAACTAGCTCATTAGTCATCACTTGAGGATATATTACTAATATCCTAAAGGAATAATAAAAATATAGGTGACAATTAGACTTAGTGATTGGTAAGGTAAGCCATAGGATAACACTTCCCCCCTCAATCACAATTCTGATCAATAATACCAGCAATGAATCATAAACTGGTATCATTTCCAAGTCTTCATACTAAAACTCTTGAGTTGAGCCTCAATGAAGAACTGAAAAACCGCCAATCTGGATGTTGAATGGTTCATCTGAAATGAACTGGAAGAGAGCTAAGATATGGAAGTGAAGAGTTGTAATGTATGAACATTCCCTAATTGCTTGACAATTTGATCATTTTGTCAAGTATTTGAGTTAGAAGAATATGGTGTCTTCTACTAATTGGTGAACATGTAGCATCACCGCTCTATTATCAGTGTATCACTGAAAGTGCTCTCTGAAATTGTGGTTTGGGATGACAACTAACCAATTTTGACACTTTTAGGTGTCCAATAACATCCCAATGTATCATGTGTATATTGATTCAATTGCAAGTTATTGAATCATAATTCTACCAAAGTTTTCCATCAACAGACTGTAGTTGCCCATCTGGCAATTTTTTTGTCAAAACTTTCGGTATGAGAATCATCTTTAATTTCATCATTAATTCCCCCCTTTGTCAGCTGAAAGGAGAGACCACAAGTAGTTTCTTGAACCATTTTCACTTGATTTTTGAACTCCCCCCCTTAAGGTACATAAGAGTTACATCATTGTACTCCCCTCTTTGGGCTCAAGAGAGTACCATACTTACTCCATTTGTGTACACAAAAAAGTGGGCATGTGGAAACAACCACATATTATCTCATCCCGTGACGGTCATGCTTAAAATCTACACCATAAGGGGACCACTTATGTGAGTTAAAAAAAGGCTATGTGTTGCAAGATTGGTCTTTACTCGAAATTGAATTCTACAGTAAGACTTATATAATCACTTGGTTGTTGATGACCACTACCAAGGGTTGATCCACTCATAGTGAATATTCAATCTTGAAGATTTCTTCAGTGTTGAACATTTGTCTGAAGAATGGTTATGCTTGCCAAAATGATGGCAAGGATGGAGATGAAATGAACCGTGATGCTTATTTTTCAAAACCTATTGCGGTGTGTACATTTAACATTTAAGCATCGGTGCTCCACACTTATTATCGCATTGCCACGAATTGTAGCGGTACATCTAATAAGTCACATCACTCTGATAGATTACTTAAAATTGGGCTTGGTTTTGTTGTCTTTACATCACTAGTGTGTTTGATGGACTAATGGGCATCGCTAGGTTAAATTGCTTTATCGCAACTGAAGCGGTGTGATTTGCTACAATTCATGCACAGGTGCTACTGTGATAGTGGAGCACCAACGTTTTGTTCATGTGTGTTTTAAAGGATAAATCACCATGAACGAGGCATCCAATGAGAAACCCCTATATACAAATTCAAGAAATATATGTCCCGGCATAGTTCCGTAAACAGCATCGGTGTGTTTGGTTAAAATGGTTTCACCACTACGTTAAATTTTATAAATTGTTAAGTTAGCGATGCAATTGATTAAGTGAAATGTATTGGTGCTAGTCGAAGCCAATTATGCGTCAGTTTTGGGGTGTTCCAAAGGAACACACCACTTTGTTTTTTTAATTTATCGCAATGTGTCGACAAGAAGGAAAAATCCCTCCTATAACAAGGGATAACTATCCAATCACAAACCCCAATTAGACTTATTTTTGTTTGGGATGGTAGTTTCAAATCGATATGTGGGCTCAATTTTTCACTCAAGGTATTTTCTCTTCAAAGAAGAGACTTGATCATTTGAGATCCGATCTAACCTACCAAGATTTTCAAAAAACAAAACTAATATATAATCCTATCCTATCTCAATTAAGAGAAAAATATGATTAAAAAATTGTAGATAAAAAATAATTGATTCTCAAGACTAAAAAAAAAAATCCATTATCTCAAATAATCATTAAGCACAATAACTATTGTTACTAGAAATAGATCACAACAATTATATCTACACCACGCTTTTAGTCACGAAAAGATAAGTATTTGGAAAACAAAGAGATGAGAACATAAGTCTCATAAGTCAACTCCAAAATAATTCTTATTCATTAATAATATGCAATAAACGGGAGGTATTGACCATAATGATTATTCTGGAGCGATGGAGAACGATAGGGTTTCACACAGGATTCATAGAGTGGTCGTTTGTTGGTTTACGGACGTGGCTTTGGTCGTGGACCAGCTTTGTTTAGAACTGGCAAGATTATATAACGGGGGTTGGGGTTTTGGGGGTGTCTTCTTCAAAATTCGTTGTTGAAACATACCTTCACACTCATCACATGAGAATGGCGGCAACTAAGGAATCGGATGGTATGTCGGAGACTAGAGGGGAGTGGGGGAATATTTTGGCAAGGGACCCAATGCTATTTTTCAGTGAATCTGGGGAGGTTATGGTAGTGGGATCAATGGGTTTGGTGGCATTGTTGTCGAAAGTTATGGGTTCAAATCTTTCTCAAAAGTTTGTTTTGTCTCTTTTGGAAGGTTTGGCTCTATCTTCGAAACTTGATGGTGGGTTTTCTAAGGCTTCTTTGACAGGTCTGGGACAGGGTTTGGAACTATTTACGACACTGAGTGAGGGTGGTTTTGGGTGCAGTGGTCCCGATCCTAGGGCTCTCTTAGATGGGTATATATGGGGTTTACATCAGAAGGAATACTTGAGGTCTAGCTCTAATGTTCCTTTCTCACCTTCGGAGGTACTCATTGACGTTGGGGTTTTTCCAGAGGCTGTAGTGACGATGGGGGAATTTTTCCATAGGGACAGAGGGGAGGACAGGATTGTTGAGGATCTTGAACCACCACAGCATAAAACCAAAACTCAAATTTTATCTAGGGAGGGGACCACAGAGGAGCGAAAGGTTGCCAGGGGAAAAAATACCTCTACACACAAAAGTCCACAGTGTGCTCGGGACCGGATTAGTTCAGATAGCCTGGTGTTCGGGGAAGACATTGATATGGATAGGGTGGTGGAATTCTCTGAGATGGTGGTGGTTGGCAAAGCATGGGGAAAATGGTTGGGGGCTGAATTTCTGAGGGATTGGATTACTACTTACTTGGGGGAATAATATTTCAAGAATAACTAGTATACGGCTTCTGACTAGTGGTTGGTTTGATTTCCTATTCTCTTCTAGGGAAGATGTGACCTAGGTTCTGTCGAAAATCTGGAGCATGGCAGGGATGCCAATTGTTCTTAAACGGTGGACTCCAAACTTTGATGCAAAGTGGGAGCGGTTGGATGTGGTACCCATTTGGGTACGTTTGTCGGGCCTTCCTATGCAGTGTTGGAATCATGTTTTATTTGCGGCCATTGGGAACAAACTGGGCAACTACATTGAAGCAGATATGTCTTTTGAAGGGATTGGTATGATGTCAGTGGCCAGGATTTTGGTGAGACTGGATCTTTGGCCAAGGTTACTTCGGGAGTTGAAAATAGAGATGGTGACTGGATCATTTGTCCATCCTTTGGACTATGAAGGAATACCTTTCAAATGTCATAGGTGCCATGTCTATGGGCATGGTGTTGCGGATTGTAAATTTCTGTTCAAGGGGAAGCTACGGGGCTTTGAGGGAGATGAACTTCATGTGGTATAGGGGGGAGTGTCATTGTAGGCAGCAAAGGTTCGTGGTGCTGGTAAGGGCAAGAGGTGGACCAACATGGCTACTACGGGAACTGTCCCGAACTGCAAAGATGCGGGAATGCCTAAGGATCATACGGAAATAGAAGAGGCTAGCCCAAGGACATTGGTGTTGTCAGGTAAGTTGTTGTCTTTTAATTTAATGGTTGCCTCTCTTATAAACTTTGCTCCTTTGTTTCCATTTGGGGGATTGGGGGTTTCAGATACTCTTACTTTGGGGCTCTCCACTTGCCCACTTTTGTCGAGTACAGCAGCAGTTATTTGTAAGGTTCCTACTGTTAGGGAGTATTACCCTCCTCCACTAATCACTCTCGTGGATTCTTCTGTGGGTTTGAAGGAGTCGAGTATAACTTGTGAGTTATTAGGTTCTTCCTCTTTGAGTACAGAATAATTTGTAGGTACTTCTGGTCTTTCCCCCACTGGATTACCCCTTGTTACGGAGTCTGACTCCTCCTTACCTCTTTCCCCTCTGGACTCGAATGGGCCCCTTCCCCTCTTTTGTACACAACAGTCCTCTAGGAACTCGTTTATTGATGGTAGTAGGGTCGGATATGCTTTCCATAATAGGTCAATTTTAAATGAGGAAAGTTGTGTGGGTGGTGATGAGGTGTTGGGGGGTCGTGATCTGGGGTCTTTACGTCGTGCTTCTTTATCTGTCAGAGGTCGGGGGAGGAAGTCCCATCTACTTTTGGCACAAGATCGGGCCAGGATTGATTTGGCCTCGGGTAGAAAATCCTCCATTGAATGGGCGCTTAGAGCAAAGAAATCCCAAGGAGTGGTTTCCTTTTGAAAATTGTTTCCTTTAATTGTTGAGGGCTTGCGAACCCTTCTAAAAAATCGTCACTTAAAAGACTAGTAGAAGTTGTTTCTCCGGAGGTCATTTTTTTACAAGAAACTTTGGGGATTAGTGAATTGGTGGTGGCGTCTTTAGAATCTTTTCTGCCAGGCTGGTCTTTTTCTGCGTTGGATGCAAAGGGTCACTCAGGGGGTCTGGCTATTGGCTGGTTATTAAAGAAGTGCAATTGTGAGCAGGTTTGGGGCTTTGAGTCGAGGATCGGACTAAATGTCTTCTCTGCAGATTTGGATCGTTCGTTGACTCTGGTAAATGTCTATGGACCTTACTCCGATAGACAGATATATTGGGAATCCCTGGCTCAATTCACTTGGTTTTCTGATAGGGAGGTCATCATTGGTGGGGATTTTAATTTCTCCCTGGGAGCGGCGAAGGTTTGGGGTCCTCATACAAACCTAGATCCTATGTCCAATTTCTTTATTAATCTCTTAGATCAGTATGGGTTGATGGATATTGAACCAATAAAACTTAATACGACTTGGAGGAACAGAAGTATCGACAATGATCGAGCGGCCAAACGACTGGATCGGTTCTTATTGGCGAAGAACCTTGTTGATTCCTTGGCACTAGTCATACAATGGGTTGCCAGTGGCGGTGAATTGGACCACAATCTGATTGTAATGGAGCTAATAGGTAGGGATAGGCATGCTCCCAGTCCTTTTAAATTTTATGAGGGGTGGTTAAAGGATCCGGAATATCAAGCCTTGGTTCGTAGTATGTGGATCCCCATTGAACCTGATCTTCATAATCATGCAGTTGTTCTTTTTTTAGAAAATTTGAAAAGTATTAAGCAGGCAACTATCTCTTGGGAACATGAGAAAAAAGTAAAAGAGGAACAGGAGTTAAAACATATTGAGCAGACCCTTCTGGATTGGCAGGATGGACTTGGGAGGGGGTTTTGTTCCAGTGTTGAAAAAAAGGACTTGGTAAGATTAGAATTAAGAAGGATGGAACTACTAGCGGATAAAGAAGATTTGTGGCGGTTAAAGAGTCATGTTGTTTGGCTTAATTATGGGGATGAGAATAGAAAATTATTTCATTCTTATGCCAAAGGTAGGAAAATGACAAATACAATTTGGGGACTATAACAGGGTGACAGGCAAGTTGTCCATTCTTTTGAAGGTCTTGCTACTTTGGGCATTGCACATTTTAGGGATCTTTTCAAGGCTCAGGAGGGGACCTCTATAGCCAAAATTTTCAAGTATCCAGGTTATTCCCTCGGTTTGTGGAGGAGGAAGAGAGATTGACTTTAATGGAGGAGGTCTCGGAGAAGGAATTATTGGAAGTTTTACAATCTTTTCAAAAGGTTAAAAGTCCAGGTCCTGATGGGTGGCCTATAGAATTTTATTTGGGGTTCTATGATTTGTTGGGCAGAGATGTATTAAAAGTGGTGGAAAAATCAAGGATAAATGGACATATTCATGAACCATTAAATTCAACCTTTATTGCTTTAATTCCTAAGTCTGATAACCCCTCTTCCTTCGATGATTTTTGGCCTATTTCCTTATGAAACTGTCTTTATAAGATTATCACAAAAGTAATTAGCAGAAGACTAAAAGATATACTTTCTAGAAATATCTCCAGTAAATAGTTTAGTTTTCTAGCGGGTAGACAGATTCATGAGGCTATTGGTGTTGCACAGGAAGGATTGCATAGTATGAAAACAAGAAAACTCAAAGAGGTTGTTGTAAAAATTGATCTATCGAAATATTATGACAGAGTAATTGTCTTTATATCTAGATGATGTTGATACACCTTGGGTTTGGGGTGGCCTTTACAAATTGGGTTATGGGATTCCTTACAACAGTCTCCTTCTCCATTCTAATAAATGATTCAGCCCCCTCTTTTTTTCAAGCGGACATGGGAGTTAGATAGGGGTGTCGCTTGTCTCCACTACTCTTTCTATTGGTTTTAGAAAGTCTCAGTCGCTTTCTTATTGAGGCAAAAACTACAGGTACCTTCAGAGGGATAAAAATTTCTTCGGTTTTGCATATTTCTCATTTACTCTTCGTTGACGATATCTTAATATTATGTGATGGTTCTAGAAGGGATATTGATAAACTATGTGAAGGTATAACTCTTTTTAAAAAGGCGATTGGCGTGTTAATCAATGAACAGAAATCCAGTATTACCATTGCATCATTGGATGGGGTGGAGACTTAACATATTACTTCTAGGCTTCCCTTTCAGGTTCTTGAACTGGACGTGGGTCTGAAATATCTTGGTTTTCAGTTAAAACCAAATGATTACAGGAACGCAGATTGGTCGTGGCTCATCGCAAAATTAGAAAAAATACTAAAGGTTTGGAGTCATAAGTGGTTGTCCAGAGTTGTTAGTTTAGTTCTAATCAAATCGGTGTTGGAGGCTATCTCGATCTATTGGATGTCCTTATCTTGGATTCCAAAAGGTATTTTGGAAAAGGCTATGAGACTTTGCTTTACTTTTCAGTGGCAGGGAAATAAGGATAAAAAGGTTATGCCTTGGGCTAGGTGGGAGCGGATAGTTATTCCGAAGGATTTAGGGGGTTGGGGGTTGAAGAACATCTTCTAATTCTCCAAAGCGCTTGCTGCAAATATTCTTGGCGTTTGACAAAAACTTCTCCTATGGACTAGAGTCGTATATCAGAAATATATCATACCTCTTACTACTCTAGAATGGATACGGGACCCAAACAAAAATACTTTGGGTATTTCTATTATATGGAAAGTTGTGATCAAGGCATTTGATTTAATTGGGAATAGTTTGGTCTGGAGGGTTGGTTCTAGTAGGTTGGTTCATCTTGATTTGGATATGTGGGCTAGTAGCAAGAAGGAACACATTTTAAATGATGGGACTCGGATTAGACTGGAACATGGTGGTTTCTTCAATTTATCTCAGGTTGGGGAACCTACTCAAACTATAATTTGGCATCAAGGTTGGATGTCGGGGTGGAGGCTAGGCCTCCTTGATGAGGATCTAATTCATTGGGACATATACTTAAAGGCTCTAAGGGAAGCCTTTATTCGTTTGGTTGATAGAGAGGATGAATTACTTTGGGATGGCGATGGGGGCGGAGAATATACTCCTAGAGCGGGTTATATTAAATTAAGTATGGATGTACAATAGAGAGAACCACTTTGGTGGTGGAGGAAGCTCTGGAAACAACATTGTCCGGAGAAAGGAAAGCTTCTGGTTTGGTCGATTCTCGCGAACAAACTACCAAATTGGGATAATTTACAAAAGTGAGAATTCAATGGGTCGGGTCGGTGCACTCTCTGCAAAGAACATTTGGAATCTCTGGATCATCTTTTCTTGCATTGTTCATATGCCAGAGAAGTTTTGACTATTTCCATATCTTTGAAAACTACACTTAGGCGCTGGCAAGGCAACTCATTTGAGGTGGTGTCTCAAGAGTGGTTATGTGTGCAGGGGAGTGATGAGATCAGGGCTTTTCCTTTAATCATAGCCTGGGCAATCTGGTTTGCTCAGAACATAGATATTTTCCATGATGAATACTTACTGATCACCAGAGTTGTTGCCAATAGTATTGGGATCATGGATTCCTTGTTCTGCTTAGGTGGGGAGGCTCTCAAAATTCCTAGATCTTCCAGGGAAGAAATTTATGACAACTCCAAGCCATGGAAGTATTTCGATGGGGCAGCTTCAGTCGATCAACATTTGTGTGGAGGGGGTGGATGCCTCTATATGTCCAGTACTCATCTTTACACACTCAAAGCGGGATTGGGGGCAGGAACAATCAGCTACTCATAATTAATGGCATTAAAACTCTTATTATTATTTGTTGTGGACCAGGGTTGTCAGACTTTACAAGTTTTTGGTGACTCCTTAATAATCATCAAATGGGAAAATGGTGTCCATAGATGCCACATTTCCCGTCTTGTTCCGATATTAGAGGATGTGATACGTATAAAAAGTGTTTTTGACTCCATTTCTTTTACCCATATTTACAGGGAGCGGAACCAGCTGGCAGATGGCCTTTCCAAAGAATCTGCGCAGCTAGCATATGGCCAATGGTATATAGAAGAACAGACAGTTCTGGGAACCCGCAGCTTCTATCACAGGCCTTTTCACGAAATTCAGAATAACTGATCTCATTGGAACTTTTTGAATGGACAAAAATTATTATGTAATATTGGGATGTATGTAAGTTTCATGATACTTTACTGATCACCGGTGGGATTCACCCATATTTTTGGGGCAAAATTTTAGCAGAAAATTTTCCTTGGGACTGAATATGTAAAATTCGATAAGGTTTTTATATTGGATGTAATGATGCCTTATGTATGCATCGACAGAATAGGACTACAAACTTTCTAGATAATATATACAAGGCTATTACTAATGGCTTGTATATATCTGTGTATGTAATTTTTTTATAAATATAATGAAATTATGAATTTTTCCGAGGAAAAAAAAATATGCAAGAAATAATATAAACCTATCAGAATATATTTTATGTTGACTAATATCTTAAGAATATTCCTCATCCTTGTTGGATGTATTTTTCCTATTTATTTTTCCCTCTTGTTCTTGGATGCATGATTGTCATTGAGTGAATCTTTCAATCATCAGTGAAATTAAAGGTGGATGAGGAATATCCTCATTCGACTTGCACCAATAGAGATTCTTTGTGATTTCTTAATGTTTTGATTTAAATTTCAAGAGGAAAGTATCAACAGACTTTAGACATTTAGCTAGTTTGGTGATGAACTCCTTAACATGTTCCATATTCCAAAAATTAAGTTGTGCAATCCCATATGCTCGTGAGCTTCTTTGTTGCTTAACATCTGCAACGCAATTTGATAGGGGCACTGATTGGCCATTGTTGTGCAATTCATTTATTTGAGTTACCAACAAATTAACTTGATCTTCATGATTCTTGTTCATTTATGTCTTCTCTTCTTGGAGAACAGCTAATTGCTTAGCATGTTTTGTCATGATATTATTTGTTTCAGCTCTGAGTTGTTCAATGGTATCAATATATACCTTATTCTCTTATGGAAAATGACCAATTTGAGCTTGTTGTTCTTTAGACAATGTAGTCTCTCAGGAACTCAAGTGTTCTTGCAATTACATCACTTGTTTCTTTTCTTTCCTTCATTCAGTAGTAAGCCTCCTAACTGAAAAATTATTTGCATCAACAAATATTTCTAAGGCATCAGCAACTTCTTCTACAAATTCCTGTTCATTTAAACATGATGCATTCCATAATTGCATTAATTCCTATGTAGCCTCATTAGGTTGTCTTGTCTTTCTCTTCTTGGTTCTCCTTTTGACAATTGTCTTTGTTGTGTTACTAAAGGTATAAGTGTTTATCAATAAGACAGTTTCTTGAATTTGTTGCAAACTATAAAAATCAAGAGTTGCAGATATTAATCTACCTGAAATGGAAGTAATGGGGGTAGTGTCAATAGCAGAGACAGTTGTGATGATTGTTGAATGGGTATTCTCGGTACATGGGTTAGTACTTCTTTCATTTTTTACTTCAATGGTTTTCTCAGGGGTTTGTATTGTGGCTTTGTTTTGAGTGTTATCCTGTGTATCTTTGCCTCTTTTGTTTTGATCCTCCTTGACCTTGCTACATAATCCTATTGATCTTGCTTGTCCACATGCATGTCAGTGGAACAAGTGTTTCGATCTTGTTATGTTTCAGATTCAGATTATGGATCTTCTTCTTCATTAACATGTATTTGGATAACACCTTGTTTTCCACTTTTCTCTTTCAAAAAAGCTTTATTTCTATTAAATTGTCAGCCTATAAATTCTTGCATCTTGGGACTGTTCCTAAACTCATGAATTCGTTGAGCTACTTCTTGGTAATTCAAGTCCCTTTGGAAAATGATATCAAATGGGTCAACCTTGTGGTTATAAGATTTGACATTATTTACCATGCTGCAGTGTTTCTTGACAAGACCCATTGGGTCATGTCTTTTAGAATTTCCCTAAGCCATCCAAATTCCCTCCATTTGTTCTACTTCTTTTATAAAAGAAAAACATTTAGAATTTAGCATTTAGCATTTAGAATAAAGCATGTTTAGCATTTAGAAAAGAACAAATGCCCAATCGAATTGGGAAAGAAGACCATTGTTTCTGTTAATATTATGGTAGCTGCGGGAGGTATTTACCCCCACGTGTGAACCTGACGAGAATAGAAGACTCCAGGAAGCAAGAGAAACCCTAATGAGTTGGCTAATAACCCTAGAAGCTTTGTCGGCTCAAGAAGATAATTTATATTAGGCTATTAGCCTCCAAGAGAAGAAGTTGGCCAGAAATAATAATAATATACTGAACAGACACACACCCAGAAGGAGAAGTCGGCCCCAGCAAAACTGGCAGGATTACTATAAATACAGGGTGCCAGTTCTCATTTGCAGCATCTCAGAATTGCAGTTTTCCCAGCTGGTGTGCACTGCAGTTGCAGTCTTGTGCGCAGGTTTGGAGGAGGGTTGCAGGTGCAACTGCAGCAGCAGCAAGTTTCAGTATTTGGCTTGAATATCTCTTGGCTAGGGTTTGGGACTATCTAATCAGCTTTTGTGATGCGTTATCCTTGGGGATTGATGCGCTACTCTTTGTTTGGCTATCTAGCCTAGGGTTTGCTTCAGGAGGAATTCTCAGGTCAAGGTTAAGGTGCTCGGAGGGAGGCTTCGGCCTATGGTTGGGTGACGAAGGTATCGTCAATGGTAAAATGAGCACACCATCTTCTATATTCTAACAGGTTATGGGCCCACACCCCTTCAGTCAGCCTAAAACGCTGGAAGGAAACATAGCCGCTAGATATTGAGCTCATTGAGGAATTGTCACTAGGGTTACTAGCAGGAGCAGCTTCCAAAAGCACTGCGGCTAGGGTTACCAGCAGAAGCAATTGCAGAAATCCTAAACCTCTTGTCAAGGCACCTTAAGTGACGAGATTGACCTAATCTCCGGATAGATCAGTGCGCCCTAGCCCAGCACATATCCTGGTACTCTCAGAAGGCCAAGACGTGAAGTTTGGATTTCTGGTCAAATCTAGGGTTTGACCAAGTCAAGAAAGCCATGACGAACTCTATGAAGTCTAAAAACAAGCTAGATGGAGCCTCTAAATTCAAAGCATGGAAGACAAGGATTGACCTCATCCTTGCTAAGAATAAAGTGTTGGATATTGTGAAAGGAAAGATCATGAAGCCAGAGTTTGAAGAAGGAGAAGAGAAGGAACCGCGGAACATTGCAGCTATGAAGAAGTTCAAAGACGTTGACATCAATGCCATGAGTATCATAGTGGATTCTATAAAAGACCACTTGATACCCTACATCTC
>ML788830.1:284122-308064 GCA_009831015.1 Picea engelmannii
ACTAAAACTAAATGAAATTAACAAAATTTAAAGAACTATGGAAATTGTTTTTTATTATTATGTTTTTCTAGTTTGAATATTAAATTAAGAGAAAGTTTGAATATTAAATTAAGAGAAAAGAAATAAATTCCAAGCCAAAGAGTTTGACTTTTATTGAAGTTTGTATTTTTATACATCTTTTGAAAAAAATTTATTGTTTTCAAGCTTTTGCGAGGATTTGACCATAGTTATTATTTTTAATTATTCAAGTTGGGATGTTACATCATACATTAAGTAGTTAAGAATGGCAAAAAAAGAAGAAAGTTGAGTCGGACATGGAATAGAGCAATGGTGGTGAGGCACAAGGCAGAAATCTGCATATCGAAATTGATTAGTATTGAGAAAATCATACTTAAATTATAGCACACTGAATAAGCAAACCATTCACCTCATGGACACCAACGAAACTCATCCTCGCTTTGTCCCTTCTGCTACTTTGCAAGACATCCTTGTTGCCAACAGCTTCATCAAATGTTTGAGAAAAAATGTATGGAGTATGAAGAATGAAAGAAAGATAAAACCTCACTAAGCTCTCAGCATACCTCTTCTAAAAATTTGCTACTTCCTGGTGATGGATGTTTGTTTCTCCTTTTAAATCATTAGGTGAACAGTTTGAATAGTTGGGAGCATTTTTATTTTAACGATTTGAATCTTGTAGGAGCCAGAACCGCTTGGCTTATTCTTCATTTAATAAAAACATTAAGATAAAATTGAGATATCTCATCTTTTGTCCACATGCCGATTTTCTTCCGCTGTATTTGCATCACTAATGACTTCTTCAACAATGAAAACACCTCGTTCCATCTCTATTTCCTTTGTGCAGGGACTTAGCACATGCTCAGTTATTATTCTCATCTTCTATTGTCAGGATATGCTCAACTGCAATGCTTCTTCTTTACAATATATCGCATAGACTTGGATTTGGTAGGAGTAAGTTTTTTTTTAATTGCACTTTGACTATTGGAAATATGGAAAAAAAATTATGTCCATGTTCTTCAAAAAATGAAGCAGAAATACGAGCAGCCACACATGAAATTTCATGCCTTTTGAAGCATCCATGTGGCAACCCTGGTGTTTGTGACATTTCTTTTGACAATATCTACACTCTCCCCGGAAACGCATTTGATATTTTTGTGTTAGCTTCGCTTCTAATTTCAAACTGAGGTGGCTAGTGAGAAGAGACCCTTGTTTGGTTAATGTCGAGTGGATCCCAAAGACAACAATGTCGATTTTTACAAATAAAATTTTCGCCACGATTTAAGTGAGAATCAATTGTACTTTGTATAATATTTTTTAATCATTGCAAGATGGATTTTGCGAGCATCTTGGTCCATATCCCATAAACAATAGACATCCCTCTCCCTTGTACTTGAATCTGGCGTGACTCTGGGAATGACTTAAGTCGTGGGGGATAGCTTAATAGATCACGAAATGAAGCGAGTCATGGAGGAGGCTCAACAAAACTTGATTTTTTGTTGTCTTGAAAATACAAAATTGTATGCTATGGAGATACCATCGTCATCTTCGATGCTTTAACTTCAATTTTTTATTATTTGGGGACCTGAAAATATTTCGTTGCCATCATCCCCATCGTTATCACTTGAAATAACTTCATCATATCCAAAAACTATGCAATCTTGATTGAATCCCTTGTGCACCTTTTCCATTATTGATTCGGTGGTTCGGTGACATCTAAAACATATACATCCATGTTTGCAATCCACTTTGAACATGATGAACTTTAAGTCAAGCTGTCATATATTAAATTATGGCTCGAAATTTGAGTTAGCATCGCCTTTCATAACTCGTAACCGTTGATATTATGGTATTTGTGGTAGGTATTAACCTCCACTTGTGAGCTTTGATGAGATTAGAATATTCCAGGAAGCAAGAAGAACCCTAAAAGACTTGGACATAACCCTAGAAGTAAAGTCGTCTAAAGATAATATTTTATATTGAGTCTTTAGCCTCCAGAAAGAGAAGTCGGCCCAGACAGCCTGGAAGGAGCAATATAAATATAAGGCTCCAGAGCTCATTTGATACACACAAGTCGCAACTGCAGAAATCCAGTAGTGCGCAAGTTTGGGAAGCAGTTGTAGTCACTGCAACCTGTAATTTTGGTCTTTCTGGGTTGGACTTTCTGATCAGTCTTGGATATTTTTTCTTGGTGCATTAGCCTTGGTTGGCTATTGAATTGCTATCGGAATTATTTTCTCTGTCAAGTTCAAGGTGCTCGGGGGTGGCATTCATGCCTATAATGGTTGGGTGACAATATTGTTATATTGTCTATGGTTAAACAAGCACACCCACTTTTCTAACAGGTTATGGGCCCACACCTCCTTCATTCAGTCTAACCCCTAGAAGGAAGTTAAGCCATAAGGTTATCAAGCTCGTTGAATAATTGTCGCTAGGGTTTCTAACAGGAGTAGTTATTGAAGCATTGTCGCTATGGTTACTAGCAGGTGTAGTTGCAAAAACCCTAAAATCTTGCCCAGCACCTTATGATGGAACTCCTTACTCAAGGAGAATATATTCTAGTGTGTCTTAGTCCAGTGCACCTCTTGGAACTCTCAGAAGGAAAAAACGTCAAGGTTGAGATTTTGGGTCAAAGTCAAAGTTTGACAAGTTATTAGTCAATAGAATTCATGAATGAAAAGACGAATCATCTACATTATTCAGCTCTCACAGGAACTCTTGAAGATGACATGTGGATAATTGACAGTGGAGCTTCCAGGAATATGATAGGAGACCAAGTCAGACTCTCTAATCTAAATGAAAAGAGGACATCCAACAAGGTAGAACTTGGAGATAAGAACACCTATCCAGTCGAAGAAATTGGTCAAGCCTCCATCAAATTGAAAACATGTAACAATGTTCATTTGAGCAATGTCTTATATGTACCTGGTTTAGAAAAGAATCTTGTATCCATATCTTGCCTAGAAGACAAAGGAAACATAATAGCCTTTGTAGATGGGAAAGTATTATCTTGGTCTAGAGACTCCAGCATAGAGAACGTTGGAGTTATTGGAACCCGTGAAGGAAGACTATACAGATTACTAGAACGAAATGATCAAGCTCTTGTACATGATGAAGTCAATCCCAATGAACTTTGGAATAGAAGGTATGCTCATATCAACTATCAAGCATTACCTTTCCTCAAAAATATGGTTGAAGGAATACTAGAACTACAATCTACACATGAAGGAATTTGCAAAGGATGTGTTCTTAGTAAGAATGTTAAGAAACCATTCTCAAGCAGCAATAATAGATCTAAGGAAATCATAGATATAATACATTCAGATGTTTTCGGTCCGACCAGTCAAATCTCTAGGAGGTTCTCTTTACTATGTAATCTTCATAGATTATTACTCAAGAAAGACTTGGTTATATCTCTTGAAGACAAATGATGAAGTTTTCAGCAAGTTTCAAGAATTCAAAGCAGAGATTGAGAACCTCACAAACAAGAAAATCAAGACCTTGAGAACAGATAATGGAGGAGAATACACATCCAAGGAATTTGTTTCTTTTTGCAAATCGGCAGGGGTTAGGAGGGAGCTAATTGTTCTTCATAATCCTAAACAAAATGGTGTAGCAGAAAGGAAGAACAGATCTATTGAAGAAATTATGAAGGCACTAATGAACGATCAAGGTTTATCTATGTATTTGTGGGGAGAAGCAGCCATGACAACAATATATATTCAGAATAGAAGTCTCCACCGCATATTGAAGGATATGACTCCAGAAGAAGTCTTCTCAAGAAAGAAACCTAATGTGGAACACTTACGAATCTTTGGATGTCTTGTTTACATTCACATCCCCAAGGATAAGAGGAAGAAATTAGAACCCTCAGGAAAGAAGGGCATATTTGTGGGATGCAGTGAATCATCCAAAGCCTATAGAATCTATATCCCGGAACAACATAAGGTTGAAGTCAGCAGATACGTAACCTTCAATGAAAAGATGGCTTTCAAGAAATATATAGAAGAAACTATAGAATAAGAAGTGTATGAAGAGCCTAAAGAAGAAAGCGCATGTCTTCCAGAAAGTCAAAATGAAGAAGCATAACAACTTGATCATCCGATACAACCATGTGAACTTATTGAATCAATCATTGTACCCAAAACCAAGAAACATCCAGCTTGGCTTGAAACTACTCTACAAGAAGCAGAAAGACTCAAAGCCCCAAGTGGCACCTTCAGAAAAAGAAAAAATCCCAAAAGATTCTTCAGTTATGCAGCATGTATGACAAAAATTATAAATGAAGAACCCACCACATTTGATGAGGTAGCTCAGAAGAAACAATGGAAAGAAGCCATGACAAAAGAACAATAGTCCATAAATAAAAATGATGTATGGGAAATTGTGCCTAGACCTAAAGAAAAATCGGTAGTAACTTCAAAATGGGTCTATAAGATCAAACATGCAGCAGACAGAAGCGTGGATAAATACAAAGAAAGGTTCATAGCTAGAGGGTTCTCCCAGAAGGAGGAAGAAGACTATGACGAGACATTTGCTCATGTTTCCAGATATACTTCTATTAGAGCCATTATGTCTCTTGTTGCTTCCATGGGATGGAGTTTACTTCAGATGGATGTAAAGACATCTTTTCTCAATGGAGCAATCAAAGAAGAAGTATACATTGAACAACCTCAAGGATTTGAAGTACACTCCAGAGACACTCATGTTTTCAGATTAAAGAAATCCATGTATGGACTCAAGCAAGCTCCAAGAGCTTGGTATGCCAAAACAGACAACTACTTAATAAGACTTGGTTTCTCCAAGAGTCATGCAGATCCAAATATCTACTACAAAGTTGTGACCAATGCACTTGCGATTCTACTGCTATATGTCGATGATTTATTCTTGACAAGTGAAGAGTCTCTCATCACCCAGTGTAAGAAGGAACTAGCTTCTGAGTTCGATATGAAAGATCTTGGTCTCATGCATTATTACTTGGGACTAGAAATATGGCAGAAGCATGGTGAAGTATTCCTTGGACAAGGAAAGTATGCAGTGAAGATTCTTCAGAAGTTTGGAATGATGTATTGCAAATCCATGGACACTCTTATGACCACAGATATAAGAAAAGTAAGAGACTCATATTTTGATCCAGTAGACCCGTCCCTATATCGGAAATTGATTGGGTCATTGATGTATTTAATGAATACTTGACCAGATATTTGCTTTGTTGTAGACACCCTAAGCCAGTTCCAGGTGGAACCCAGACATGGGCAATGGATAGATGCAAAGCACGTTCTAAGATATATTCGTGGGACACTAAACTATGGTTTAACATATACCTCATCCAGTGATATACAGCTTCATATATTCACATATTCAGATTGGGCAGGGAGTGCAGAAGACAGAAGGAGTACTTCAAGGATGTGTTTCCGCTTGGGCTCCGCTATGATATCTTGGGGCAGTAGGAAACAGAAGTCTCTCCTACTCAGCACAGCAAAAGAAGAATATATCGTAACATGTGAGGCATGTACATAAGAAGTATGGTTGAGAAAGTTGATTTCTGGATTATTTGATCAGGTTCCATATTCGACCACAATATACTGTGACAATCAGAGTTGTATAAGGCTATCCGAACACCCAGTGTTTCATAAACGGTCGAAAACATTGAGATCAAATACTACTTTATTCTAGATAAAGTCTAGGAAGGAGAAGTGAAGCTCTAGTATATCTCCACAAATGAGCAAGCAGCAAATATTTTGACAAAGCCTTTGTCTAGGATAAAGTTTTCATAATTATGAGACAAGCTGGGGATCGTGGAGATAACTCCCTTAGCTGAAAGGGAAGAAATGGCTCTCCAGGTTGGGAGGGAGCACTGATATATCATTGATTTATGGACAATCATTTTCCAGTTTGGAAAATGGTCCAGGATGGGCAGTTCCTTTCCAGTTCGAAAAGTGGTTTGAGATTCTCTGACGAACAAACATTTTCCAGTTCAAAAAATGGTCCCTATCGAACAATCATTTTCGTAATGAAAATGGTCCAATAGATTGTTGGTGTACCATAGACAGTGATTCCCCTTGTGGCCAGTGTGGGGGAATGTTCTAGGACAGTCATTCTTCTTGGCAGTCACTTTCAGTAGTGGTCAAGTAGAGTGGTCTGCCTCGTCGGGCAATCATTCTTTCGAAGTTCATAGTTGTGAGCAGTTTCGAATAATGGTCTGTTTGGAGGTTGGTGCAGGACATTCATTTCCTTAGGAAATGGTCTAGATAGTCATTCCCTAGGGCAGACTCATTCTCTCCAGGTTGCACTATGTTTAGTGCCAGAGGAATGGCCTAGTTAGGTGAATGGTCTAGGTTCAGCAATCAGGGACGGGCATTCCCTAAGGCAGACTCATTCTGTCCATGTTGCACTGTGATTAGTGACGGAGGAATGGCCTAGTTAGGTGAATGGTCCAGGATCAGAAATCAGGGATAGTTATTCTTCCATGCTTGGGAAGAATAGTCCAAATATCCCATGGTTGATGCTTTTACTGTATGAGGGCATATGCTCTTCCAGATCTCACAGATGTGAGTGGACGAATGGCCCAGATGACTCAACTTGTATTATGATATTGTTTATGCAGTTTGATATTAGGTGACATGACTGTTGTAGAGACTCTATCTCTGGACAATAGTTGTATACTACTGTGGTGGATGTGTTCCTCTAATTGTGACTATGTGTCATTGGTTAGTAGTCGTGTGCTACTTGGTATGGTTGTGTACCACTGGATAGTAGTTATGTACTACTATGGATAGACAATTGTGTTCTATCAGATGACATTGTACTGATTGTCATGGAGATTATCCAGTTGGATAATGTTGATGGTGCTCGTGATTTGATCATGAGACAGCATGTGTGGCTATGATGATGCTACCGGTTGAATGGTTTGTTTGTGCTCAAGACCATTGTCTTTAATACCTCCCTAGCTAGGAGGGAGTGTTGATATTATGGTAGTTGTGGGAGGTATTAACCTCCAGTTGTGACCTTTGATGAGAATAGAATATTCCAGGAAGCAAGAAGAACACTAAAAGACTTGGACATAACCCTAGAAGTAAAGTCGGCTAAAGATAATATTTTATATTGAGTCTTTAGCCTCCAGAAAGAAAAGTCGGCCCAGACAGCCTGGAAAGAGCAGTATAAATATAAGGCACCAGAGCTCATTTGATATACACAAGTCGCAACTGCAGAAATCCAGTAGTGTGCAAGTCTAGGGAGCAGTTGTAGCTGCAGTTACTGCAACCTATAATTTCGATCTTTTTGGGTTGGACTTTCTTATCAGTCTTGGATATCTTTGCTTGGTGCATTAGCCTTAGTTGGCTATTGAATTGCTACCGGAATTATTCTCTCTATCAAGGTCAAGGTGCTCGGGGGTGGCATTTGTGCCTATGGTTGGGTGACAATATTTCTATATTGTCTATGGTTAAACAAGCACACCCACTTTTCTAACAGTACCATCATACGCATTGTACTTCCAAATGAAACATTATATATATATATATATATATATATATATATATATATATATGTGTGTGTGAATTTAATTTTGTTTATAAAAATAATATAATATCCACATATAGCCCAAGCTTTGGAATTTTATGAAATCCATGTCTCGTATGCTCATACCATATTATTTGTAATTTTAATGCTAGACCATGAATGCAAAATATATAAGTGTTAGGAATGTAAGGAGTGAGACATGGGACCATATTAAGTGATAGGTCAAGAGGCATGATAATTTTGTCAAGTATTGCACCAACTTTAGCGAGAGCGCGATAAAAAAAATTGCAAGCGATTTGAAACAAGGGGGAGCCTAACAACACTTTTCTAGCTAGAAATTGTTGACCAAAATGGTCATCAATAGCAGCAATACTAGAAACAACAAATTGATATGCAATTTATCTGAGCACCAATATGTCTAGGACATACCTTGGAAAAATATGAGGTGCTCCTTCACATCCATAAATCCTAATGTATGAAAACTCTTCATCAACAAACTAGTCACCATTTGATAGTATTCATAGCTTCTTGGGTGAACCTGGGGGTTGGTTAATTTTTGAAGACCATGTACAGAGGAACCATGAAATGATTGGAGATTTCATAAAAGTAATTTATACAGTTTACTACCCACATTTTAGGACAATGTATATGAATCGGTTCTTCAATAGGAGACCAATTCCAAGCCAATAAAGGAAATGGGGTGACTACACAAACTGCATCTATCAAATAACCTGACATAAAAAAAAAAACCAGGGAAATATCCTAGTGGTGCTTCTTGTGATTTCTTCACTTATATTATGATATTAGCAGAGAGAATGTGATCCCAATTAAATATTTCTCCTCTTAAAACCTAGTGGATGAGGGGAACCCAACCCACTTTAAACTTAAAATAGTCATTTTCACCATACAAGCAACAAAGCATGATGGATATTAGCATGGGAGGTTTTTTTTATCTTTGAATAGGGTATATCTTGCCTGAAATAATTTTAAAAGTGTTAGAATCATACCACCACTCCCTAATCAAATCACCCATTTGAATTTCTTCTTTTTCAACCTCCTTTTCAATCAAGCCATTAATAAAGTTGTCATCCAAACAAATTTTGTGTGACTCTAATTTATACGTATTGGAGATATCTTCTAGTCTAAATGACCCAACAACCTTCCAAGTAAAATTTACAATAGTGCAAGTAGAGATGTTGGTATGAGAGATAATCCATCTCACCATGTCATAGTAAGGAAGGATTGTTGGTCTGGTGGCTATCTTGTGCACATTGGACTTCTTGATATCTTCCAAATCATCGATGAAAGACTCATACTCTTCTGTAAAGTCTCCATCTTCAATGAATTTATAAATCTCGCTCCATTCCATATTGTTTTTGGCTCTTGTTTTGTAAGAAGTATATGAGAAGCATGTTAAATTCAGGTTCTTTTCAATTTCCTCCTCCTCGTCCTTTTGTTTCTTTGTTTTACCCTTCTTGGTCATCTTGTCAACGAGAGTTCATGTAATTAGAAAGGAATCCAAAGTGAAAGTTGGATATATATGAAACTTCAATAGTCTCAACAATGATCTGAGCAGAGTATTAACAAGAAGAATTTTCTATGAAGAATGAAATGTCTTTTGATTCCTTAGTTTATGCAGTTTGGCTTCTTAACAAGCTCAAAAATATTGTGTGAAATGATATCAGAGTGAAAGATAATGTTATATGTAAACTTATGTCGTTTATTTTATTTTAATTCATCTCCCAATGCTCAATAAATTCGATTTAATCTGCATTAACATCAATCGTTAGATCCATTTAATGGAGAAAAGATAGTTCAGTGTTTCAAAAGTGAGGGGGAACACTCATAACCAGGCATCAACTTACCCAGAGTCTCCAAATATTTAATCTTTTAAAACAATTGATAGGACCCAAGCTGATGTGATTATGTTAGATGATTTTATTATTATACATAATCCTTTGATTAACCACGCCACTGGAGAACTGAGAGTTAGGGATTATTATTTCAAACATAATGTAATGCAAGAAGAGTCTCGATCCAGTATACGACTAACCGGTTCATCGACTCACCAACTCACCGAGACATTGAGACATCGGGAGATTGGGAAATTACAGAGGTTTTAGAACGAAAGGTAAAACCCAACCCAACCACCGATGCACTAGACCATCGGGAATCAGGTAATTTATTGTAAGATGTTCAAAGGAAAACCATCTCGACCACCAAATCACTAGTCCAATGGGACATCAGGTAAATACAAACTGAATATATATATATATATATATATATATATATATATATATATATATATATATATATATTATTGATCCAAAGGGTTTTATCAGGAAGTTTAAGTTGGATCAGGAATTGATCAACAAGATACCAACTATCAAATAATAAAAGAAATCAAATCGTAACAAATCAAAAAAAATTAAGGGACCCATTATTTGTTTATTCAATAAATTTAAAATAATGGGGGGTTCTTGTATGGGTCACAACAAATGGAGACACACTAGGAGAAACAGTTATCTTTGTTATTGAAAATATAGGGATATTACTCATTTTATAGATTAGTCTTGGCTATAAGCTTTCACTTATTAGTTAAGAGGCACAATACTCGATATCTAAAAAGATTAGTTATACATTACCAATTCTCTTTACTTAACATAACATTTTTAAGAGAGTAAGAAAAATGGAGTTCATTGCTTTAAAATAGGACAATAAGTTTCTAATTAGTTACGAAAACAAAACAAAGGCTCAAGTCTTTATACAAACCAAATTTTGCATGCATGTGTTCCTCGTCTCTCTTGAACTTAGCATTTCTTCATTGCCCGCAAGCGTCCATAGCCATGACGAAGATTCATTAGTATCATACAATAATTGCCCTGTTGCCCATGAGCGTCCATAGCCCCAACGGGTTGACTTGTACTTCCCACACTTTACATTAGTGCTTTTCAATTTCCATTTTAGAATTTGACACTCTTATGATATATATATTGTGTATGCAATGAGTGTGATGGAAATAGGGTGATACCAGAGTTATTTTGATTAACAAAACTTTGGTGGATAAAAACTAAGCCTAAGATTTTTCTTCCATTTCCAATTATTATTATGTCAACCTTATATTGTAAAATGAGTGAATCTCTTATAAAAATGTTAGATAAGCATTTTCTTTCAAATGAACACTAAAATTATTTTTATATCAAATAAAATCTCTTCCATAATTTGAAGTTATTGACTCGTATCCCAAAACCTGATCAACAACAAATGAGAATATCCTTTTAGATTTATGACTAAGACATGCCTTCCAATGTGTAACCGAAGTGAAGTGAGAAATAGAAACCAAAAACAAAAAATCAAGTTAAAACTGAAAAATATGAAGGAAAATAACTAAAATGGATTGTGCAATATTTACAAGATGTCAAAAATGACTAAGCAAAATATTTTTTAAGAATTTGGCCATTCATAAGGAGATTTTCAGCTTCCTCGTTTAATGATTTCAAAATATAGGTTGAAGTGCCAAGTCTCTTAGCAATCTAAAATGATCCTAGCCAAAGATGTTGAAACTTTGTGTGTTTTCTTTTTTCTTCATGAGATCCGTCCCATTTCAAGACTAGATCACCTATTTAAAAGTCTTTTTTCTCAACTGAATATTTATCAAACCATTGTTTTATTATTGTTTGATGTTCATGAAACTTATTTTTGGTTTTTTCTCATTCTTCTTCTAACTTCATTAATTCTTCTATTCTCATTTGCATCTTTGGACATGATTCTTCTTAAACAAACTGAGCTAATTTCATAGAGGGAGGAAAAAATTTAGGAGGTAAGATTGATTTTTTCCCATAGACAAGAAAATATGGTGAATTTCCTAATGATTTTGTGGGTGTAACTATGTCTTCCCATAAGGCATTATGAAGTTGTTTATGCCAATTCCTTTGATTTTCATGAACGGACTTTTCAAAGATTTGTATTAAATTTTTATTAATTGATTCTGCTAAGCCATTTCCTTGAGAGTAATAGTTGGCAAAATATTTAACCATAATCCATTTTTCAAAAGCATATTCAGCTAATTTAAGGGTTGAAAAGTAAGATGCATTATCAAAAACCAAAGAGTTTGGAATGCCAAACCTAGAAATTATGAATTGATTAAGGAAAGAGATAACCTAATATTCATTAACTGTTTTGAGGGGAATGGCTTTCGTCCATTGTATAAAATAATATGTTGCATTCAAAATGTATTTGTGAAGAAGTGAAAAATTAGGATTGATCTCCCTGATTATATCTAAGGCCCATTGTTCAAAGGGGCCTTCAACTTCAACAGGATGCAATGGAAAATCAAGTTTATTCTTCCTTCTAGAAGTTGTTTGACACAATTTACATTTCCTTATACACATAATCATCTCTAAAGAAGGTCGGCCAAAAGTTTCCAGCTCTGAGAATTTTGTGTGCAGTCATTTCTCCACCAAAATTCCCACCAGCTGGTCCATCATATAGTTGAACCAAAACTTTATCTTCATCAGGTTTTTCAAGACATATTAGAAAAACGTTATCCTAATTTTTCTAAACAAAAATCCATCAATGAGTTGATATTTAGTGGATTTCAATCTTAACACTATTTTCTTATTTGGTTCTAAGGATTGAGGAGCAATACCATGGTTTAAATAAGATTTTATATCACTATACCATGAAAATATAGGTGTTGGAACATACAAAACTTCATGGCTTACCTCCAACTCATTTTCCCAACCTTCTTGATTGCTTACCTCAGTACCTTTTGAATCAGTTGCTAACTTACATAATCCTTGTCCTCTTACAATATTAGTTGGTTTGATTTTGAGATCATATTCTTGGAGTGTTGTCATCCAGTTTTCTCTTTTGTCCCCTAAAACTTTCTCGATCAGCAAATTTCTAATCGAGCGATGTGGCACGATAATTGTTTTATGTGACTTTAGAAGATATGGGTGTAAATGCTTAACTTCTTTGAAAACAACATAAGCTCGTTTATCGATGTCAGGATACCCTAGTTCATCACCTTGTAATCCATAACTCATGAAATATATTGGGACTTCAAAACCTTATGTGTTTTTTCTGAGTCAATACAGTTGCATAAGAAACATCAGATGAAAAAGTACACAAAATGAATTATTTTTCAAAATATAGACTCTTAAGCGTGGGAACTTGAACAATTGTTTCGTTAAGGTTTTTGAAAGATTCTCATTCTTTATCTTCCCACTTAAATGCAGAATTTGTTTTTATCATGTCCTTCAAAGGTTTAAATATTTTGGCAAAACTAGGGACAAATCTCCTCACAAAAATTATTTTTCCAAGAAAGATTGCATATTTTTCTTTTTGTGAGGGAAAGAAAATTGTGAAATAGCTCTAGTCCTTTCAGATCTATTATAATTCCAAGTTTTGAAACAATAAAACTCAAAAATTTACCTTATGTTACAACAAAAATTGTCTTCTTTGGGTTTAAGGAAACCCCATATCTTTTGCATAGATCAAATATTTTTCTTAAATCATCAACATGTTCATTTCTATTTCGAGAATAAACTGTGATATCATCCAAATAAACAACCATTGATTTATTTATTAATCCTCTAAAAGCAATATCATTGTCTCCTTGGAATGTGGCACATGCATTGATTAATCTGAAAGGCATCTTCCTATATGCGTAGATTCCTCATTTATTCTTGAAAGTAGTTTTTATTTGATATGATTATGAAACCAAGATCTTATTATAACCATAAAAAACCATCTTAAAGAGAAAACATTTTAGATCCAGCTACTCTTTGCAAAATTTGTTCCATAGGTGGAACAAGGTAGTTATATTTTTTTCTGAAGATTTATTTAAATTTTGAAAGTCGATACAAATTCTGATATCCCCATTCTTTTTCCTAACTGGAACCAAATTTGAAACCCATTGTGAATGCCTAACCAGAAAAATAATCTTAGCTTGTAATAATTTGTTCAATTCCTTCTTGATTTGAAGCTCAAGATTGGGGTGGATTTTTCTTAGTTTTTGCTACACGGGTTTATCCTATTTCCTAGTAGAAATAACATGTTGGATATTTTAGTGTCATAGACCTTAAGATCATCATAATTCCATGAAAATATGTCCTTATATTCTTTGAATATTTTGATAAATGCATTACATTCAGAGGGAGAACAATTATTCGTAAATTACTATTTTGGGTATTTTGTTGAGTTCCTAAATTTATTACCTCATATTGCATAGAGAAATTTTTGGTTTTACAATTTGTTTTCTTTTTAAATTTATCTTGCAAAGCATAAAAATTTTCTAAATTTAGAACTAATTTTGGGATTCCATTTTTTGTATTTGACGAATTACCTAGAGAGATCTCATTTATTTCCTCATCATGCTAATTTTCATCAATGACAGAGTCTTTGAAAGCTCCTTCTTGTGTAAGAAATTTTAATATCTAGTCAATGTCATCAAAGACTCTCCAATTTGTAATATTATCTGGTATTGATGGCTTGAAAATCAATTCAATAGAAAATTTATCGAGAGAAAATTTTGCTAAAGGAATTAATCGTGAAGCAACATTGGCAATCAAATTAGCATCAACATTTAACTCTCATGATAGAGAGATAATTTTAAAAGCCTCAAAATTATCAATTAAATTCCATACCTCACATTGACAGTTCCTTAGGCAATTAGAAACACAATGTATCAAATTCCTCACCTCTTTGGTTACAATTTCATAATCGCCTACTACTTTAATTGCTTTGATTTTCATATCTATTACTTTTCTGAGACCTTGAATAAGAGTCTCATATTCAACGACCTTGTTGGTACACTCGAATTCCATCTTGCACGATAGTAGAGTCTTGTTCCCTGTAGGATCCTTGAGGACACAACCAACACCTGCAGCTTCATTTGATTTAGAGCCATCAAAGTATAAAATACAAAATTCTTTCCTTTTAACTAAATCACTAGATTCTTTTCTGATTCTGCATGATGAGATTTAGTAACCTAAGTACAGTGTAGGATTTCATATTGCAAATTCGACTCTGTGAAAGGTGAGGGTTCTATAGAGAAATTTCCAAAAAATGATTCTACGCAAAAAAATACCCAATGTAGAATTTGAAAACATTATTGATTCAATGGGATCATTCAAATCTGTGACAGTGTAAAAATTTGTGACAGTGTATTTCATTTGTTGTTCTCGTTCTACCTTTATTTGAATCGGTTGACCATTGAATGGTAACCAAAGATGTGACTGCTCAAAATCAAACCATATGATTCAAAAATATCAACTACTATAATATCAATGGTTTGATGAACTTTGGGATTCAAAGATAACCTGATTAGGATGTTTTTTAATTCTCCTAAAAATTTAACATTTTATCTATCCAACTATACAATTTGTATAGAAGACTTCTTGGGGTCTATGTTTAGGATTTTGCACATTGAGTAAGGCATGACATTAGATGAAGCCCCTGAATCTACTAAACAATTATGTGCATTCCTATTAAAAAATTTAAAGATCAAAAGAAATGAAGGTGTATGTGAACCATATTTATCTCTATCAAAGTAGCATTGACATTAGATGAAAGATTCTGAGTTGTTTTCTCCTTTTCAGAATTAAATTGCAAAGCATGAATTAACCTAATTTTATGTTGTGTTAATTTAGTAATTCATAAAGAGAAATATTAGCTCTAGTCTTTTTCATATCCTCTACAAGATCATAATGAAGAGTATCATAACAAATAGTTGGTTTGTTTTGAGAGGAATTCAACATGTTTGAAGAAACCAATTTCTTGGGGGGAGAAGAAGTAGTTAGGGTTTCAAAAGCGGAAGGGAGACCTTTGCTTCTGGTCTGAGCAACACAAATCTCTTCAGATATTTCTTCTTATTCATCATCTATTATTTGATTAGTAACATCCCATATGACATTGATTGATGACTCAATGTTTTGATCATCCCTTTGCTCTTCTTGATTAGTTTATCCTTCTTCTTCTACTTCCATTTCAACAAAAACTTTAAACATGTTAATAAATGTTGGACAATTTTTTTTCAGAATGGTTGGCTTCATGCGCTCGACAACAATGATTCTGAGAAAACTCATCAATATGTACCTTAAAGGTGCACTGGTAAAAAACCTCTGCAAAAACCTTTGGGCACCCACCTCTACTAACAACCTCTGATATAAACAGAGAATGGATAATTTTTTCAGGCAGGTTCCGTAAAACCTCCGCTAGAAGGTGTTATCCTTGTAGTGGAAAAAAAATGTTCTTCAAGGTTTAGAGTTGAATCCAACACAAGTGGAAAATAAAATTAGGAGTGTTTGCAATGGAAATTGGTCTTCCTCAAAAGAGAAACCAACCAAAATTTTAAAGGAACCATAAATTGACTATGATGAGGCTTGGGGAGTTTTCAATGGAGCCTGTCAGGGGATTCCAAGTTTGGGTGGGGTTGGTATCATTCTATTTTTGGATCAACATCACAATGTCAAGCTAAAGTTATCAGTTGGACTTGGTACAAACAATCAAGAAAAACTTTATGTTATGTGGCTCCTAATGAAGAAAACAATTGATAAGGGTATAAAAAAGTTGTAAGCGGTGGGAAACTTAAAATTGATGGTGGATTGGGCTAATAATAAGTGCAAAACAAATATTGTGTTTCTTGATCATATCACGAATCAATTCCTAGAGGTTAAGGGGAGATTTGATGTTCTATATTTTTCACATGTCATTATAGATTTTAACACTTTGGTTGATTAGTTATCAAAAGAAACTCCATTATTGCAGAAAGGGTCCCTTACTGAACAAGAGTTTGGGGGAGGGCCACAATTATCATCTTTTGAAAGTTTATTTTTCTAATGCAAGGTTCCAAACCCCTAGCATTAGTTTCCAATGTCTTTTGATTACTATCCTAGTACTTGACATAGCCTTTGGGTGAATATAGAAAGAAAAAGTCTCCTTTTGTGAATATTTCCTTCAAGGAACCTTGGAAAATTGTTTATAAATAATCATAAAATAGAAACAAAGACTACTATATAATAATTTTAGTTTTTTTTATCCAAAAAAAAAATGATATATATTTTGATTTCACCTACACAATATATATAACCACTTTGTCGTAAAAAATATTTATCTTAAGCATTAAATAATTTCCTTAAGTATAACAATGAAGAAAAAAAAATTGCAAAAAATATCCCTTCCTATAAATTATGTAATGTGTGAATGTAACACTTTGTGTGTTTGTTATATTTCTATTATTAGTACATGTTGAAGGCCTGGTACTATAGCGATGAGTTAGTCATTGACCTTGCATTACTTGAGCTTTGACTATAGATTTCTGCCTATTTCCTAATGCAAAACATTAGACAATTAAATTATGCTTAAATTCTTTATTTTTGTGAAATGTTAAAATTGATTTACAACTTATAATTATAGAGGATGTTTTCCTCATTTGTAAATCATAACTCATCTTGTGGAGAATCATTTCTAGCACTTTTTGATGCAGGAGCATCCTGCTTCCAAAATTTAGTTCATTTGATGAAGAACTAGGGGGTCTTTCATTTATTGGGGATTAGGTTCCCTGAGGATTGATTTATTGTATTTTCCTATGATTTAATGAATTCTAGAGGAGAGACATAGGATGGAGTTTGAGAGTGAGAATTGGATTGCAAATGTTCTCGAATGTGTGAGAACATGAGAGGAGTTGAGAGATCTTAGGATAGTTGTAGATCTCATGAGAAGTTTGTGGATTTTATTGACTGATTTGTGGATCTAGAGATCCTAGGAGATTGATTAAGATTGTTATTTGAGAGGATTGTGGATCTGAAGCAGAATTGGTTTCAGAATCCTTGTGTATAATATTGTAATCCTTAGAGGCATTCATTGTGGCCAATTGAGTGTAAATTAGGCCAAGAAGAGAAGTGGCCAAAACGAATGTAGATTAGGACAAATAGAGTGTGGCCAATTAAGTGGAAATTAGTCCAGGAAGGTGGCCATCTAGAGTGTGATTAGACCAAGAGAGAGTAAAGAGACCTCTTGAATGTAATTTAGGTCTGATAAGGTCTAAGAAGGCATTGAAGAGCCTTATGTAAATTCATGTACAGTAAGTGTGCATATGGGTAATTGAAGAAAAGGACACTTTGTTTTGAGTGTTTACCAAGAAATCATTGTTCATTGTGTGTGAGGAATCCCTCTTACTTTGAATATTATGTCTTTGTGGAAATAGGTATTGGAAACCCTTGTAGATCAGTATAATGGTTGAATTGTAAGACCTTAGAGTCTTGTTGTAGGATTTAGGTTTTGTTGCAGGTTCCAATCAATTTGCAGGTTTAAGGCCAGGAGGAACCCCCATGAGGGTTTAAGGTTGGGTCTCCTCGAACCAAAACAAAGGAAACAAATTGATGATCATTGATCACCATAGGATCAATGATCCTCATTCACCATTTATCAAACCCTTACGCATAGAAGTTAATTGGATAGTCTATATCATGGAGAAGCTATAGCAACTGTCAGATCAAGGATCATGGCCATCGTAACCATCGGATCGTAGGTCAATGGTGAAGGAGTTTTTGGATCATCAGATCCCTATCGAGAAGCATTGTAACCATCAGATCACAAGATCATTGCAGAGGAGGCATCGGGTCCTTTAGCAAATCCTGGAAGATTATTGACCATCAAATCGGGAGCCAAGTGAGCGAGTGTCATTTGATCTAATTAGGAATCCATGGAGAAGTCTTGATCATTGGGTCAATCCTTGATTAAGTCCCAATCGTCAATTGGATTGGAACGAAAGTTGCACGTACAAGAGATCAGATTGTCGATTTGAAGATGTGATCGACGATAGAGGAGCAACCTCGGAAATTGGAGTTGCACGAGCTTTAAATTTCAGGAGGTGTTGCGCTATAGATTTGGACCGTCTGTTGAATTGACAACATGTCAAGCCGGGATTAATGCAATGGAATTTTGTTAACACGCCACCTTGTTGGAGTAGAGTGAGTTGTCCATCTCACCAGCTGATGAAAATGTGGTCATAAGATCATCCTTAAGGTTAATGATCACCCCAACTTTTGATCGTGGATTGTAAGAGAGATCTACGGTCGGGATAAGAAATCCAAGGAAGTAAGCGCCAAGTGTTTAAGCACTTGATCATGTCCATTGATCACATGATTGAAGGATAAGAGCTTAGTCTTAGAGTTGTTATATATATAGAAAGCACCTTTTTAGGTTGGGTTATGGTTCTATCCCTTGGTCACGAGAAATAAGGTAAACGCATGAGGGCTTAACCTGTTATAGGATTTTAGACAGATCCTTGGACACCCCATTGTAGGTTTAATGAGTAGCAGATCACATATAAGTTGACATACTCTAGGAAGACCTAGTAGGTCGTTATCAAGTGGTATCAAAGCAAGTTAAAAGCTCTTTGAGGTTGGAGGATAGCATCAGAGCAAGTAGTTTGCTCATTTGAATGTTGCAAGTATTGTTACAGCAACATTGGTGCAGAGAAGTTGGTAAGCATTGACAGAGCAAGATTGAGCTCTTAGAAGGAAAGAACATTGATGTTCTTAAAGGATATAGAGACAAGTCTCCTACTTTGAAAGGATATCAAAGGAGAAGTTGCAAGAGATTTCACAAAGATGGTATGCCCTTAAAAGAGAAAAACAAATTGAAGAATTTCCGAGTAAGTGTGCTTTTGAGTGCAATAGATGCAGATATATTGTACAAAGGAGTTCAGATTTGGTGGAATATGACAAGACTGAGAAGATGAATTGATTCATAGGAATGAATCAAAATGGTTCAAGATCATGAACAGATCTTGAATATATTAATTTGATATGTTCGAATTAACTCTGGTTGTGTTTGCAGGTTAGAGCAGACAAGAAAAGGATTTGATAGCAGTTATGACATCCAGGAGAGTTGTGATAGAGAACCAGTTGTGTTCTTGAATGCATGAGGAAGAGAATGTGTGATCTCTTGTAGGAGAAGTGTGGAAAAGAACCTTGAATAATTCTAGCTGAAGGTTGGAACATCAAAGGATGAGTGAATTTTCTCAAGAGAGGAAGTGGAAACTGTAGGAGCCAAGAGGAGAAAGGAGTTCTCAAAGGAGGTTCAAAGAGAGAGAGAACCAAAGAATACCAGAAGACTAGGCTAAGGAGAATCTTAGTAAGGTATTGGGTAGCATGCTATGGAGAGAGCTTGTTACAAAGGCTTGAGTGCATTCCACAAATGGAAAAGGTAAAGGTCACAAAGGATATGAAGATAATGACTATTGATGGTCATTGCAGAGGTTCAAAGAGAAGCCACATCAGAGGAGAGAAAGATTCCAAGGAAAATGGAATAAAGAAGATGAACCAAGAGGAGTATGAAAGAGAGATGATTGAGCTAAGGGGGAGGCTCAATGTCATACAAATGTTGTTACCGAGGAAGATCAAACAGAACCAAAGATGAGCATGGAAAGTGAAGAAGGTCAAGTGGCCAATAGTACAGTTATTTGAGGAGAAGCTTAGGGAAAGCTTAAGAAAACTAAACCATAGGATATATGCCTGGGTAGAGAAGGACAAAATTAGAGCAGTTGAGTTCAAACAGAGGCCATTGACTGAGAAAGAAGTTCACTATTGTGAACCAGAGCAAGGAGACATCCTTGGAGAAGATGTTGTTGAGTGGAGACCTATTGAGAGTCTCACAGACTGTTTAGGGATTGAAGATGAGAGACTTGCAGGAAGTCTCATGAACTCTTTTGAGAGTTCAAATCAGCATGTGGATGTGCTGACAAAGAAAGAAATGAACGCTAGTAAGCCTTATGTTTTTGTAACTGACAATTTGTGTGTGATTGCAGGATTAGCAGGTGATGAATCACTTGAAGTTGTCAAGGGGGAGACAAAAGAAAAAGAAATGTACAAAAACATTTCAAGAAGACAGGATCAGAATTACATTTTGATGGAGGATGAGGCAAGAGTGTCTTATGAAGATGGCCAATAAGAAATCCATGCACATTTTGTCAAATAAATTGAAGGACAACTGCAAGAATTTGTTGTTGTAGATAGAAAAGAGTTGGCTCATGGGGATAGCCAAAGAAAAAAAGAAGAAGGGAATTCAGATATAATGCTCATCATTTGAGAGAAGGATATTGAGTTGTTGGAAAGATTTCTAAGGGATCGGGATTGAGAAGAGGAAAGTACAACCAGTAATAGGAAATGTTCATAAGCATCTAGCAGTGAAATGTCTACAGCATTTAAGGAAGCTGAATTTATTAATTTGGAAGATGAGATGAAGTTTCTAGAGGAATGCATGGCTAAAGATAAGAGTGATGAAGGTTGCAAAGGATTTGCAGGTCTGGAAGAGAAGATTGATGTGTCAATTAACAGTGGCACAAGTGGAAATTAGAGTAAAAATCCTGAAGATATGGAAGAAAAGGAGTTGCAACAGCCAATGGATAACAGCGCAACAACAAAATGCAGCAACAGAACAACAAACTGCAGAGTATTTACTAGCACAAGGACAAGTTGGACATTGAGATTGAATAAATGAGGATGTTGATGGTGAAGATGTCTCAGAGAAGACATGAAAGGACAAAGCAGATCTACATCAGCAGAGCAAGTAAACAATTGTATGCAGCAACCCTACATCAGGACAGCAAGGCAAGCAAGTTGCAATATAAAGTTTGGGACCCTGGAAGATTTCAACAAAAGGAACTCATGATCATGGGATCATGAACAATTTTGTTCCTTGGGAGTCTGATGCAGGCACATCTTTCTTCCAAAATTTAGTTCATTTGATGAATACCTAGGGGGTCTTTCATTTACTGGGGATTAGGTTCCCTAAGGATTGATTTATTGTATTTTCCTATGCATTAATGAATTCTAGAGGAGAGACATAGGATAGAGTTTGAGAGTGAGGATTGGATTGTAAATGTTCTCGAATGTGTAGAACATGAGAGGAGTAGAGAGATCTTAGGATAGTTGTAGATATCATGAGAAGTTTGTGGATTTTATTGACTGATTTGTGGATCTAGAGATCCTAGGAGATTGATTAAGATTGTTAGTTGAGAGGATTGTGGATCTGAACCAGAATTGGTTTCAAAATCCTTGTGTATAATATTGTAAGCCTTAGAGGCATTCGATGTGGCCAATTGAGTGGAAATTAGGCCAGGAAGAGAAGTGGCCAAAACAAATGTAGATTAGGCCAAATAGAGTGTGGCCAATTAAGTGGAAATTAGGCCAGGAAGGTGGCCATCCAGAGTGTGATCAGGCCAAGAGAGAGTAAAGAGACCTCTTGAATGTAATTTAGGTATGAGAAGGCATTGAAGAGCCTCATGTAAATTCATGTACAGTAAGTGTGCATATGGGTAATTGAAGAAAAGGACACTTTATTTCGAGTGTTTCTCGAGAAATCTTTGTTCATTGTGTGTGAGGAAACTCTGTTACTTTGAATATTATGTCTTTATGGAAACAGGTATTGGAAACCCCTATAGATCGGTGTAATGGTTAAACTATAAGACCTTAGGGTCTTGTTGCAGGATTTAGGTTTTGTTGCAGGTTCCAGTCAATTTGCAGGCTTAAGGCCAGGAGGAACCCTCACGAGGGTTTAAGGTTGGGTCTCCCCAAACCAAAATGAAGGAAACAAATTGATGATCATTGATCACCATAGGATCGATGATCCTCATTCACCAATTATCAAACACTTACGTGCAAAAGTTAACTGGATAGTATGTACCATGGAGAAGCTACAGGAACAGTCGGATCAAGGATCGTGGCCATCGTAACCATCAGATCGTAGGTCAACGCTGAAGGAGTGTTTGTATCGTCAGATCCCTATCAGGAAGCATTGTAACCGTCGGATCGTTATATCACTACAGAGGAGGCATCACGTCCTTTAGCAAATCTTGGAAGATTATTGGTCGTCAGATCGGGAGCCAAGTGAGCAAGCATCGTTTGATCTAATTGGGAATCCATGGAGAAGTCTTGACCATCGGGTCAATCCTTGATTAAGTTTGAACCGTCGATTGGATTGGAACAAAAGTTGCACGTACGAGAGATCGGATCGTCGATCTGAAGACGTGATCAATGATAGAGGAGAAACCTCGCAAATTGGAGTTGCACGAGCTTTAAATTTCAGGAGGTGTCGCGTTATAGATCTGGACCGTCTATTGAATTGACAATGTGTCAAGCCAGGATTAACGTGCGTAATTTGGAATTTTGTTAACGTGCCACCTTGTTGGAGTAGTGTGAACCATCCATCTCACCGACTGATGAAAACATGGTCATCAGATCATCCTTAAGGTTAATGATCACCCCAACTTTTGATTGTGGATTGTAAGAGAGATCTACGACCAGGACAAGAGCTCTGAGGAAGTAAGTGCCAAGTGCTTAAGCGCTCAATCATGTCCATTGATCACATGGTTGAAGGATAAGAGCTCGGGCTTAGAGCTATTATATATACAACAAGCACCTTTTTAGGTTGGGTTATGTTTCTAGCCCTTGGTCATGAGAAATAAGGTAAATGCATGATGGATTAACCTATTATATGCATTTAGACAGATCCTTGGACACCCCATTGTGGGTTTAATGAGCAGCAGATCACATATAAGTTCCCATATTGTGGGAAGACCTGGTAGGTCGCTATCACTTTTTAACTCTCTGATTCATCATCGATAACTCATGGGCACTTTCTTGGGGATGATCTAGTGGATACTTTGTAAGTATTTTGTGGATGATTTCATTTCTAGGGTTTCTTTCGTGCCAAACGATTTGGCTAGTAAGTGTTATTTTCAAGTCTTTGATGGTTTATTCTTGATGTATTAAGTGAATGCTTTATAAAAGTGGTGATTTGCATGTTATCTTGTTTCTCTTGCATAAACTTTGTCTTGAAACCCTAAGGGAGATTTGCAGTGGACTATCTTCCATGTTATCATTCATTTAAAGCTTGTTAAAGGACATAAGGGTTTTATTAGGGTTTGTAGTGGACTTCCCTAGTCTTGCTCTTATAGGTTAAGATTCTAGGGTTTGTAGTGGACTACTCAAAGGTTTTGACCAAAATCCATCTTGATCTCTTGTTAAAGGCCTTTAGAAGACATAGGACAACCTCTTATGGTTTGTAGTGGACTACCTTAAGTTTTTCTCCTAAAGAAGCAATACCTAGGGTTTGTAGTGAACTACCCTAGGGTTGTTGGGTGTGTGTTATATTCTTTGCATGTGTGTGTGTGTGGGTGCCTCAGATACGACAACTGCGTCTGACGATGGGGTTCGGGGCAACGCCCCGAATTTTTTTTTTTTGAGCGGATTTTGCTATTTTTAGTTGATTTGTAAATTAATCCCGAATTAAGGGATTAGGGTTTTGGTATCTACGGAATACCTAAAAACATTGTATATATTGTATGGCGAATGGTGAAATTCGAGATATAATGAAAATAAGAAAGGTTTTCCCGG
>ML788830.1:312819-349521 GCA_009831015.1 Picea engelmannii
TGTATTGCTTAAGAATCTATATGCATTGCTTTACTTCGCAGGTTTAAAACTTACAAGGGTTTGTTTCTTAAGCCTTTTTCTTGCCTTTTCTCTCCATAGAAGAAGTGTTTTTTACTCCATATGCCCAAGGAAGCTAGATGACACTAGTCTATTCTCTTGCAAATTGACCTTGAAAACCCTAGCCCTCTCTCTCTCTTTGACATATTAAGATAGTTTTAGGTTTCATTGCATTGCATCTTCATTTCTTAGTCATTAATAGCCTAAAGTCTAGGGTTTATACCATTCTTTACATTAGGATAACTCTTAGACATCATTTATTGCATCATAGTTGTAGTTTTCAACCAACTAGGGCTTGGCGTCTTGCTCATCTTGAAGTAGTTTCATGTCATTTTATGTTTCAGCAAGCATTGTTTACTTTATGTATTAGCCTTAGCTTGCATTTCATCCAGATTTCATTGTATTTTATTGGTTTTAAGATTGCTACATTTATGTTGTCATAGTTTGTCATATTGTTGAAGTGATTATATTCCTATGCAAGTTTTGTTACAGCAACAACTTTTTCTTTGATAAATAGTGTTTCGGGGAATTCTTTTGACGTATTAGACTTGGTAAATATCTCTTATTGTCTTAGAACACCACACACACACACAAAATCTGGAAATTTCTTTGTTTGACCACCTTGTCTTTAGCTTGAACCTTGACCTAGTTGGTGGTATAATCGAGTAACCAAGATAGGAGGTGATAGATTTGATGTATTCTTGCTACAGGATTCCTTTAGGTTTCCAGGGAAGCCTCCTTTGTGTTGGATCTCAATCCTTCACTAAAACGAGGGAAGTAAGTGGCAAGTACTTCCATATGTTATGCTTGTCTTGCATCTTGTGAAGGCTTTGCACAAGTGCTAGATTGGGCAATAACAGGGATGTTCAAATCTCAAGGTAAGCACATAGAACAATGGTTACATCTTTAACATCCCAAATATTGGGTTGTTGTTTTTTATTAAAAGTGAGCATGTTTCTAGGGATTTCATTGGTACAAGACAAGACAAGTTGTTCCATGATGATATTAGACATGAAATTGAGGCCAAATCCACCATCTACAAGACAAAAATGAGCATTTGTATACATGATTTTCATAGACGCATATAATGGAGATTTCTTGATGAGAGATCTATAAGAGATAGTATCCATAACATCTTGATTGGGGAACTTTTCTTCAAAGAGAGTGCTAGAAATCATAGAAAAAAATTGGGCAATGGTTGCACTTTTGGTTGTGATATGACAATGAATCATTTATGTAAGTTTTTTTGTTGTTCTAGAGATATAAGAGTATCAAACATGGTCATGTTAGATTTGGTAACTGCAAGATCTTTCACACTATTATATCAATAAGAATTTGGTGCGGCAAGTAGAGGTTTAGTAGGTAGGACGACATTAGAAACTTGTTATTTTAAAGTAGAGACAATAGAATTTTGAACATTCAAAGAGTTGTGTGTGAATCTACTTTGGCTAGTAGCGTCATTTTTGTTATTTGATGGTGTGTTTATTTTATTTCTATTGTTGAAAGTTTTATTTCTAGTAGAAATGACAAAAACATCTTCTTCCTCGTCCCAATATAAAGTTGCAATAGTTTGAGTAGTTTTATTGCAATGCAAACATTCATTTGCTAGAATAAAAACTTCACAAATATTCATATTGATAGTGTTAGCACAGAAGTTATACCATGAGTGATGACACGCGTGTTTTGGTTGAAAGTTTTGTAGTGGAGATCTACGAGGGGCCTAAAAAAGATTATTTAGGAGCAGATTGAGTCACCAATTTCCCTTCAAAAAAAACCATTCAATTCTTCATGTCCTAAACCCACTATAAGACATCAAACATATGGGTGTTTTTTGCAGGATCTTCAAGAGACATACATGTTCTTGATGATTGTTCTTTGAATTATAAGCAGGGATGTAATGTTGAATTCAAATTATCCACATTTTCCTCAACTAATTGATTTCGATGAGGAGAAGGCAAAGCGTTATATAATGCATTGTTGCAACTTGATTTATGGGACTAATAACCTTGGGATCAAACTGTATAATTTTGTAAAAAAAGGTTAAAATATGTAATGGTCCCGCATGGGTTATAAGGCATATTGTTATAATTATTTACTAGATCAACTAGGATTTTTTCATGCCCGAAAGTTCATTTAAACCAACAACATAATTCTACCAATGTTAAGAATATTTTAGGAGGCAGATTGAAAAAATATATAGAGACTCTTCCTTCTAGAGACTTAACAAAAAGATACATGCAAATATCATTATTATTTTCCATTATGTTATTGCAGACATTTGAGAAGGCACTCATGTGTTCATTTGTAGTTATAACACCATCTCTCAAGAATCTAGGCAAGTGATCTTTGAATTTTGATAAAGGTGTTATAGATAAATTTGACCATCCCTCTCCCCCTGATTATCATTGAGCTATCACTCTTTCCTATGTCAACATTTTGGGATCATACCAAGCACCTTCTAGACACTTTTTCCTTGTGCTCACTCCTTGCCTTAAGGCAACCTACAAGCATCTCCTTGTGCTCACTCCTTGTTAGTTAGTAGCCCATGAGCACAATCAGAATTAGTGCAATTAGAATGGCCTAAAAACATATAAAATGCACAAAAAATATGGATTTTGAGTGGAATAAGAAGAGGATGTAGACATGCACAGCCCAGATCTCAACTACCAAGTACTTGAACCAACTTTGTGTTGATGTTTTGGTAGTTGTGGGAGAATATTTCCCTCCTAGATGACCTTTCTTAGATGCAGAGAAGATTATGGAAGAAAGAGATCCATTGAACAGATATTGAAATACCCTAGAAGAGAAGTCGGCCCAGAAGAATAAAGTAATAATGAAAACACACTTGTCCGGAGAAGAAGTCGACGCAATCTAGTGGCCAGGAAGACTATAAATAGAGGACGTATTGGCTCATTTGTTCACTCACTCACACTCTCACAACTACATAAAAGCAAGGTACAAGTTTGGAGGAGGTGACGCAGTAGTTGCAGCTGCACGGTTTATCCTTGTTCAGTCTTTTGGTATCTCTCTCTTGTGCGCTACTCCTTGAGGAGGTGCACTACCTTTGTATGGTGTTGTTGTTGTAGTTGGGGTGGTATTTATGGTTAAGCTAGCACTTGTGCTAGGGTTTATCTGATTGGACTTGCTTTGTGAACGAAATCTATCTAAGAAAGGTTGTTGGGTTTTTCCCCCATTTGGGGTTTTCCCAGAATAAATCTCTTGTTTTATTTTCTGTCTCTTGTTTATGTTTCTATTGCTCAGTACATGATATATATGTTAATGGTAACGAAGTAAAAGAACACTAGTAACACTAATGCTCTGTAAATAAGGAAAATCTAACATGGTTTCAGAGTTGGTTACCTTCAGAACAGTTTAACCACTGGAAGGAAGATCGCTACAGTAGCACCTTGTAGCTGCAATACTTTGTCAACATCGTTGAGCACTATCCCAAGGACGTTGGGGATAATTCCTTCACATAGCAGTGCGTCCTAACCTAGCGCACGCCCTGAAACCCTCAACGTGTAGTTTGGTGAAGTTTGAAAAATCAAGGTTTTTCGGTGCTAGGGTTTCTACCAACGAAAATGTCAACCAGTATGAGAGTTGAGGATAGATTGGATGGAGCATATAGCTTCATATCCTGGAAGCATAGAATAAAACTCATTCTAGAAGACAATGAATTATTGGATCACGTCAAGAAGATGCTTCCAGAACCTGAAGACCAAGAAGCAAAGGCAAAGTTCAAGAAGAATGAGGTCAAGGCCAAGAGGATCTTGACAAACTCAATCAAGGATCATCTGATACCAAATGTATCAGAACTAAAGACTGCAAAGTAGATGTTTGATGCCCTGACCAGAATCTATGAAAGCAGGGACACCAGTCGGAATCTTACCCTACGACATCAACTCAGAAATATGACTATGAACAAGTCAGAGATGATAACCAACTTCTTTACAAGGATCTCACATATCAAAGACCAGTTAGCAGCCATTAGAGATCCAGTAGAAGATGTTGAACTAGTAACCACTACACTAAATGGTTTCCCTCCCTCTTGGGACCCATTTGTTCAAGGAATTTGTGCAAGAAGGAAGTTACCCAAGTTTGACAAGTTATGGGCAGATTGCTCTCAAGAGGAATCTAGATTGATGCCCAAGAAACAAAAGGTAGATGTAGATGATGAGGAAAACCAAGCACTTGCAACACAAGTGAAGAAGAGAAAGGAAAGAGAAGAAGACAGTCCAAGAAGGTCTAAGAAGCCACGTTGTAAGAGGGATGTGTCAAAGGTTCAATGCTTCAATTGCGGGAAGATGGGACATTATGCCACACAACGTCCTCACAAACATGAGAAAGAAAAGGAAAAGAAGAAACATCATGCACATGTAGCAGACACCGAAGAGCACTCAAAGGCATCAAAGGATGAAGAATTTGTCTTTTAGACAATGGTGTTTTCATATGAACGATAGAAGGAAACCCAAGCAGGACAACAACACGAGACTCCAGGTTTGCATATCATGTTTGATGTTTTATATTGTTGTTGCTTAAGAAAGTATTATACCTAGGATAGCAGTGTTTATAGCTTTATTATTTTTTATTTCTATCAAATGTTTAGGTACACCTAAATACTGTCGGTACGATTACCATTAAGAAAATACTCATTGTTAATGATATACTTGTCTGCAAGATGAAATTGATCTCCTCTAGGAGATGTTCTTGATTACTAACCATTCCATGGAGGTTACCATGGAAATGTTGTTCTTGTCTCTTGTTTTGGGCAGGTCACAGGTGATAGCTCTGAGAAGGAGCTATGATGACGGTTGTAGGAGGAAACTATTTAGACAGTCTCTAGCCAAGACATAGAACTGTGTACACGAACGTACACGGCCATGTGAAGTAGAAGACGAAGAAGAGTATCTCTTATGGAGATTGACTGTGAGGAGAAGAAGGCTCCAAAGATGATCGTACAGTTAATTTGACCACTCTTCAGATCATCGGGAAGAGTCAGTAGTGCCAGAAGGGCCTACCTAGAAACGATGCAGTAAAACAAGCATGTTTTCATACAGATACATGGCATTAATAAGCCATACTATGAAGAGAAGCAGATGACTCCACCAGTGGTGAGGCAGGTAGCCCCACCAAGTACCAGCTCAGAAGGAGCTAGATTTCAGAGGGAGTCAACCCTTAGGATCCAGTAGGGAGGAGCAACCTCCCAGTACAGTCCATAGGAGATCAGACTTCAGAAGAATTCAACATATGCAGTGGAAGCAGGTGGCTCCGGAGATCGTATAGACTTAGAGGGAGTCAAGCTTCAGAGGGAGCATTCAGACTCAGAGCAAGCTTGATCTCATAGAGAGTCAGTTGATTCAAAGGAAGAGAGAGACGTCTTCTGGAACTTGAGGAGGATAGATTGTAGCTTCAAAGGCTTCTAGGAGATGTGAAATATCCTGGAAGGATTCCCTTGTCCTGGTAGATCTTGCTACAGTGACAGGGAGTCAAAAAGACTGGGTTATAGACTTTCCTCAGTTCCAGAAACCACACATGTTTTCCAGCTATGTGGCGCTGATGAGCAACGGCATTGATTCAGAGCCTTCCACCTTTGAAGAAGTTGTTGAGAAGAAGGAATGAAAGGATTCCATGATGGAGGAGTATCAGTCCATCATGAAGAATGATGTGTGGGAGGTGGTTCTGAGACCAGAAAGGAAGTCAGTAGTAACTTCCAAATTGATCTACAAGATCGAGCATGCTACAGACAGAAGCATGAAGCGAGATTTGTGGCTAGAAGATTCTCCCAGTAAGAGGGAGAAAGATTATGACGAGACACTTGCTCCAATAGCCAGAAGAAGTGTACATAAAGCAACCACAAAGATACGTGAGAAGGAGTCTCATGTCTGCAGATCAAAGGAAGCTTTATACAAGCTTATGCAGGCACCCAAGATATGACATACTATATCAGACAATTATTTGATGAGTTTGGGGATGGTTTCTCATTGATCCTACATGTGGATGACCTGTTTCTGACAGGAGATGAGAATCTCATAGTTGGGTGCAAGAGGGAGCTCGCTTCAGAGTTAGAGATGAATGATCTAGGTATGAGGCATTACTTATTGGGATTGGAAATGTGGTAGAGATCAGATGAGGTTTTCCTTAGCCAAGGAAAATATATTGTTGAGATTCTACAGGGATTCAGGATGATGGACTGCAAGTCCATGACCACACCCATGACGATAAATCTAAAGCTCTTGAGTGACAAATCTTCAGATTTGGTAGATCCCATGATGTACATACGATTGATTGGATCCTTGATGTACCTGGTTAACACGAGGCCAGATATATGCTTTGCAGTGAATACCTTGAATCAACACATGGTTGAACTTACACAGGTACATTGGATGGAAGCAAAGCATATGTTGAGGTACCTTCATGGTACGGTTGGATATGGATTGAGATATGTCTCAAGTGGGGATGTGAAGCTGCAGAAATATATAGATTCTGACTGGCAGGGGATGTAGTGGATTGGAAGAATACTTCTGGATGTTGCTTCAGTCTGGGATCGGGCATGATCTCATGGTTGAGCAGGAAGCGGACATCAATAGCAATAGTACATCAGAAGCAGAGTATATTGCAGCAAGTGTGGCAAGTCGTGAAGCAGTGTGGCTCTGGAATTTGCTAGTTGTTTGATCTAGAATTGGTGCCAACTTTGATACATTGTTACAATCAAAGTTGTGTGAAGCTTATCGAGAACCCTGTATTCCATGACAGGCCTAAGCATATAGAGATCAGATATCTTACATCTGGGACATGGTGCAGAGAGGAGTTGTGGAGCTCCAGTACATATCCACGAACGAGCAGATAGCAGACATTCTCACCAAGAGTGAAGTATGAGTACTTTAGGGACAAGCTTGGAGTGTTGTCAAATGTCCACCCTCGTTAAGAGGGAGATGTGTTGTTTCTTCTTATGCCAGCTAACCCATCTAGCCAAGGGTTCCCTAGATTAGTCATGTGAGGTGACTGAGGGGGTAATGCATTGTCGGACCTGCTGAGAGAAGAAACATCACATGCATAGTAGTAATACTATGGCGACTGTGTGTCTCCGGACAGTGGTTGTGTGCTACTTTGGTGGATGTGTTCCATTGGCGGAGGTTGTGTGACTCCGGACAGTAGTTGTGTGCTACTTCGATGGGATGTGTTCCACTCGCGGAGGCTGTGTGACTTCGGACAGTAGTTGTGTGCTACTTCGGTGGATGTGTTCCAGTGGCGGAGGCTGTGTGACTCTGAACAGTAGTTGTGTGCTACTTCGATGGATGTGTTCCACTAGCAGAGATTGTGTGTCTCTGGACAGTAGTTGTTTGTGACTACAGTGGATGTGTTCCACTGGCAGTGACTATGTGTCACTGGACAGTAGTTGTATAATACCTAGTAGCAGTTGTGATCTATTTGATGACATTGTAGTAGTTGTGTGCCACTAGATGATTGTCATGGAGATTACCAAATCGTTTGGATGTAGTTGTGTGTGATACCGTTTGATCCCATAGATTGTGCCTGATGAATCGAGCGACCGAAGGCATTGTAGCAGTCGTGTACCTACTAGAAGATTGCAGAGTAGTCAGTGGACTACCAGATGAAGACATCGTGAAAGATGCCTCCCTAGCTAAGAGGGAGTGTTGATGTTTTGGTAGTTGCGGGAGGATCTTTCCCTCCTAGATGACCTTTCTTAGATGCGGAGAAGATTCCAAAAGCAAGAGATCCATTGAACAGATACTGAAATACCCTAGAAGAGAAGTCGGCCTAGAAGAATAAAGTAAAAATGAAAAGACACTTGTCCAGCGAAGAAGTCAGCCTAGTCTAGTGGCCAAGAAGACTATAAATAGAGGACGTCTTGACTCATTTGTTCACTCACTCACACTCTCACAGCTACACAGAAGCAAGGCGCAAGTTTGGAGGAGGTGACCCAGTAGTTGCAATTGCACAGTTTATTCTTATTCAGTCTTTTGGTATCTCTCTCTTGTGCGCTACTCCTTGAGGAGGTGCACTACCTTTGTATGGTGTTGTTGTTGTAGCTGGGGTGGTATTTCTGGTTAAGCTAGCACTTGTGCTAGGGTTTATCTGATTGGACTTTCTTTGTGAACGGAATCTATCTAAGAAAGGTGGTTGGGCTTTTCCCCCATTTGGAGTTTTCCCAAGATAAATCTCTTGTGTTATTTTCTGTCTCTTGTTTATGTTGCTACTACTCAGTACATGATATATATGTTAATGGTAACGAAGTAAAAGTACACTAGTAACACTAATGCTCTATAAATAAGGAAAATCTAACACTTCTCTCCATATAAATAACAGGTTCAAGGTAGGAAAGATATATATATGGTGTGAAGGCTATAGGTTGAACTAGGAATCCCTTTGTCCCATTCCTCATCTTGAAAAAAAGCTTTGATTTTCTCTAGTTTTGACTAAGTCTCTCTTAGGGTTTGCTAAGCCACTCCTTTGCTCCCCTATGGTCATGAGATCGGTGTTCTTATGTTGAAATCAAGTTTGAAATGTCATCAAGATTGGCGGAACCCATGCTTTGGTGACAAAATTGCAACAACAGAATCAAGCATATTATTTATGTTGTTAACTTTTGAATTATCAATATAGATCATCCCTCCCCCCTAAATTCACTTTGTTATTCACCGTGGTATTTCTTGCATTTGAATAATTGAATTGGTAATGAATTAACATGATTGATGTTAGTTAGAATTTGTATTTTTGAGTTTGTCTTCTTTATATGAAATGCCAAAGAAGGAATGATAAGGGTATGTTTTTGTTGCATTGTGTGTAGGTATCAAGGAGAACTGTGTGCTAGAGATTTCCTTGATTGGCTTGTGATAGAAATCAAAACTAATCTTCTCATGCCATGTATTTACTACTCCATCTTCTACTTTTTCATTTATAAAGTCAAACCTTGGAAAGAATGATAAAATGCCTATCCTTTCTCTGTCAATGAGATCCCAACCCTCTCACTGTGGACTTGTACTTGACATGGAAAAAAAATCTAATATAACTATCAAGGCCACTAGGAATGAATTCATTGAATTCTTCTTATTCTAGGTTGGGTTTTCCTATTTTTTGTTAGTTCAACCTACTTGTTTATTTATAGATCTACTTGTTTGTTTTCAAGTTTAGGAACCAAAAATTATATTTGAATTTCAATTCTAATTTTTATTTTTTGCCTACTATGCATTATGCTTGCAACCCACTTCAGTGACAGTGGCAAGTAGTTTGCATCTTACACTTTGACAACCTGTGAACGCATTCTTGTGTGTGCAAACTTTCTCTTCTACAACTTGCCAACAACACATAGGTTGCTTGTTAGCAACTCATGAGCACACCTGTAGAGTAAAAAAAATCTTTCCAGACCTACAAATCTAAAATCTAAAATACAGAGTGCTTTCTACGATTTGGATGTACTATTCTTTGTTTTTAAACTTGGTAGAGCCCTAGTTTTAGTTGTTTTTCATTACGCTTTCCTTGATAAATTGCTAAAAAATCAAAAACTATTTTCCTTTGATTCATTTAAGAATCTCTTGGGTAGTTTGATTCATTTTGGAAGTGACCACATTTAAAGGAAAAGATCAAATTACTTTCACTAGCATGTTCTCATGAAAATTACAAAGGATTGCTTACTTTGGTTTGATTTTTCATTAGGCTTTCCTTGATAAATTGCTAAAAATCAAAAACTATTTTCCTTTGATTCATTTAAGAATCTCTTAGGTAGTTTGATTCATTTTGGAAGTGACCACATTTAAAGGAAAAGATAAAATTACTTTCACTAGCATGTTCTCAAGAAAATTACAAAGGATTGCTTACTTTGGTTTGAAATACTTTTCTTGAAAAGTTGCATTGCATTTAGAGTTTAAAAAGGTTTGTTTGGTTTTTATAATTTTCATGATGTTTTGAATTCAAACATATTTTTTAAGTTAAATTAGTGTTTCCATTTACAAGCATTTTTTTTTTGTAGTTTCTCACTTTAGAACATCATCTTTTTTTAGCTTTTGCATTACTCTAAGTAAAAATTGTCTTAAAATCAATGCATAATTAAAATGAATTGGACTATTTTTCTTTGTTAAAGAAACCACTAGTGATCTAGATATAGGACCTTGGTTGTAAGATTGGGGAGTAAATTCTAGGCCAAAAAATGAAACTAGAAGTTGACTAGAGAGTGTGAAAGTCATGTGGTGGCGAGTGATAATAGGGGACTTGAGTTAAGTTTGCATGTTACTCAAAAAGTCATGCATGTCCCTTCCCAATGCGAAAGTCTAGCCCATGATTGTTGTGGCCAGTTATCAATTATGAAAGTCTAGCCCATGATTGTTGTGGCCAGTTATCAATTATGAAGATGCATCGTTAGTGGCTTCTCCTAGGTTTTGCATAGGTCTGTACAAGTGGGAAGAGCTTGTAGTACATAAAGAAAATGGAGAATATGTGTTAAAGCCCCCCTTGAAGGTTTCCTTCTCTGTGAAGGGGATTCCATCTTGGATGGTAACTTCGAGGGGTTACTATAACTATTCATCACACTTTGTTGGTTGGACTTAGGCCCTCATCATCCTAGTCTAACTTACAGAAGTTCCTTTTTGGGTCTTTACTAGTTCGACTCTAGGATTTAACAACCCTAGGTTGATGATGGCAGAAAGGGATCCTATAAGCCATTTTTGGTCATTCAAGAACCCTCACTTTTATGCCAAATCTCTAAAAACCAAAAACCTTAGAATAGTTACAGGAAATTCTATTAGCTGTAGTGGCTGCCACAATACATTCATGTTACCGGAATGTTGCAACAGGATTCAAGCTCTCTCCCATACGACTGTAGTTTCTTCCCCTTTATTCAAACTCAGATTGAAGGGCATTATGGATCTTATTATCCTCCTATCAGAACACCAAAACCCTAGATTATTTGTTTCTTAACATAAGTAAAAACCCTCTCTATTTCATACCTATAAAATTGAGTATGATTTGTCTTTTCTAGCAAATACCATAAGTTAGAGGGTGATCTGCTACTGGTCTACAGTTCGACTCTTCCATTCTCTATTTCATATAACCATAGAAATTCAATGTAAAAGCTACATTCTCTTCAATTTCAACTTTCTTGAGTTATTCAAACAAATGGACACACTTACCAATTTTAACATTGCTGACAGGAAGCAGGGGATTCTAAATCCCATCGAAATCACCATATTTTGATCTCCAGGTTGTACCACAATATCACTCCTCCCAGCATCTATCTTCAGCTTCGATCACGGACCTGGGTTTGAAGGATTTGTTTTATCGCCCAATAAATCCACACTTCACCATCCATAAATCAAATGACCCAAATAAATGCAGGCAAGTCCCTCATCTAGAACTTACGATCACCAAATTCGAAGTTCACTGGAACCAATATGCTCGATCCGCCTCTATTCCTTCACGCTGGAAATGCATCTTCAGAGCCGAAGTTCAATTCATCATCATCTACAGGATCACAATCATGACCTGGATTTAATTCATCTTATGATCCCGAACTGGTTCGACTTCATCCAAAGAGAAACTTCTCCCCATGCTGACGTTGTATAGCCTTTCCCACCAGATCTTGCTCGATTTCAATTTCATCGGGTCATGTATTATCTCCAACTTTCGAACTTAAGTGGAAGGAACTTGCTAGACCGATTTCATTCAGAGACTCCTCGACTCCCAAGCCTTTAAGAACATCCCCATTCTCTATCCACCTTTATCTCAGATATACGCAGAGATTTCAAACAATATTTCTATTAACCAACAATAACCCTAAACTCATTCATTGATTTCAAGAGTGCATTCGACTCACATTAAGTCTTAGATGCAAAGGAAAACATACAAAATAATAATATTTCTATTAACCAACAATAACCCTAAACTCATTCATTGATTTCAAGAGTGCATTCGACTTACATTCAGTCTTATCGGGAAAGGAAAACATACAAAATATAGAGAGGCATTCACCAAACAATGTAAGCATAAAATGCTTGCATTATATTACTAGCACAACTGCAAACTCGTGGTTGGTGAACTTCAAAAGGTTTCGGTTGGCCCAGAAAATGAAACGTGGATTCACATCTCTCCACTCTGTAACAAAACTTTAATCTTTGTTAATCACTCAGACGTGGCAATCAGCTAGCCACCATAGTAAATTTTAAATATGATCAAGTAAAAGTAAAAAATGAACATGTAAACGGATGTTTTTATAATAGTGAGGAAATTAGTGGTTGAAATCACAACCATTGATTTATTGGGACGACTAAGAATAATATTTAATCTTGTCTATACAAAACTGATAAAGCACTAAAAACCTACTAAATGTGTCCATTGTCAATAGGTGTACGCCTTTCGGCGTAAACATAAACTATGCAACTTCAAACTACCTCTCTATCTCTCACAGTGGCCTCATTGCACAATTTCTCGGCTGCCCCTAATATGCCCGCAGGCTTACAATTTATGTATGGGAGATAACTTCCAGCTCATAAAAACAAACCCCTAAATTCTATAACTAATTAAAAACAATGGCAACCTATTCGAATACATTCAATTAACCTTATCTAATAAGTCTTAGGGGGTAAAATGCTCCTGCATAGTTGACTTTTGAAAGCGTGATTTTGTTTGGTTGAATCTTAAAAGTCTTTTATAGGTGTGTGTTGATTTTTCTACTTTTTTGGGGATATCAACCAAGTGACCCATTTGCAAGGGGATCCTTGTCTTTTTCTTTTTTTGAAACCAATGGTACACTATGATGGTTACCTTCAATCTTTTTGGATTTAATGTAGGGATGTTGGTTTGGTTTTTGGCTCCTTAGAATGCCTTGAATGATTTTTATGCTTCCCAAGCAACCACCTTATGTCAAGGGAATTGAACCATTTCATACCCCTTACTTTCTTAGCAAGAGAATTTGATTCCTTCTCCTCCTACCTTATCTAATGAAAGTGTAGCTCCTGGTAACTAGAAATATAAAAGGAAAAGGGAGAATTAAAAATGGAACTAAAGACAAGGAGGGAAGTTACCAACTAATGCAAATAATTCTAGCAACATTTATACTATTAAAAAATACAGACGAATAGGATGCAAAACTAAATTTCCTTGTAAACTCTGCACATAAGATCATCTTACTCATCTATACCCTGTAATTCCAGAGGTGATCCGAAATTTATCTTTTAAAGACTATGGTTAAGTTTATGCATGAGTTGATTTACCATTGAGTAATTGAAGAGAAGAAGAAGATCTAATGAAAGAATGTTGCATCCATCATAAAGAATGAAGAACGGAAATAAGCACTAAGAATAGCAAACCATAACGCCTGGATTACAAAATGGTCTAGTTGTGTTCTACTCGACCTCAAGAATCCAACACAACTAGCGGCACTGAAAAAGGTTGAGTGTAGCTCCCGGAAATGGCCTCCAAAGTTCGCTTCCTCAATGGCTTCCCTGCATAAAAATGGCTTGAGCTTCACAATTATTCAACATTTATCTTCTACTGAACCTCCCTAGACTGTCAAAAACCTCTGGTTTATATAGATTTTGAGTTGAGGTTCACCTCCCAACTTCCTCCCGAGATCTGGCCTCAAAAAGGGCTCCAAATTCTCAAAAATGGACAAAAATCCCATTAAAATCAAACTAAAATCAAATAAGATCATATAATATGGTTTAAAAACCCATATTTGGCAAATATTTGATCTGTGAATCTCTTTTTCTCGGGCCCCTAGTTATATGGAGGGCCATGTGGCCACGTTCTAGACATTAGCGCCCTAGTCCTATACCCTGGTCCTCTACCATTAGTCGTGTGCTAAGTCATATGGCCATGCGCTAAAGTGGAGCCCCCGGTCCTTAGCCTACAGTCGACCCCGTTGGTTTAAGCCATGGTTTTATGCACCTTGGTCGGCGGGCTAGCCCTGCCGACCAGAGCTAACCCCCAAATATCGGCGAACATCACTTTAAAACCATAATCCACCACATGTCAAAACAAGAAACACCATAGCCCATCCGGTTAGCCCAAAGTCGTTAGTCTGTTGCTCGCCCAAAGGTCACGGGTTCGACTCCGCCGGAGTTGCATACCAAATTTTTGACTAGGCCTCTTTGGCCTTATCTGGGGTGCCACGTGGTGCCCTGTGATTGGGCCATGTGTCACCCTGTGATTGGTCCATACAGTCGATTCATCTGCCCAGTCATCCTGCATAGTCAGCACACATGCCACATGTCATGCCCAGAGCTTGCCATGTCCTTGCCACCTGTCATTCGTACCCTACCACGTGTCATCCGTACCATGCCACATCATCGTACAAGCTGCCACGTCAGCATCTGTATAGTGCACGTGTCTGCCACATCAGCACCCAAAAATGTTGAATCAACCTGACACGTGTCACCTCCTGGTGTTGCCACATCAACATGTTGACGTCATCTGCCACATCATGCTGACGTTAGCAGTACGGCCTCTAACTGTTGACGTTGAATTTCTTTTTTCCTATTTGGGAAAAAGTTCAGAACACGGTAACTTTCGCATACGGTGTCCATTTTCGAAAAAAATAAATAAACATGCTGTCAGAATCGGCACGATGATCCCTACGTGATGGCGTTGGTTTCATCTGATTCCGAGAACTTTGATTTTTAGGCCTTTCTGCATCCATTTTGGATCATTCCTCCCCATTAAGACCTTTTGGTCCTCCAAAAGGGTATTAACCAGACATCAAGTGTGGGATAGGCCTCCCCACTTGTCATTTGTCTTTAAACTTTGTCCTGTGCACCTATCGCATCATAATCAATTGCATAATAATCATGACAAATGAAAGCATATTGTTAGCCATTTGAACTCGTTTACATCTTATTGAATCCACTACCATCCATGTAGAAAACATTAGCAGCAATAACATCAGAAATATGACTGAAAATGAACCAATATGTTTGATGGGCTTGCACAACATTAACTTATCTTGAAGCAAAGTATGATTGAACTCCCATCCTACAACCATCTCATGTTCATGCTTAAGATCAACTGCTTTACTTGGCACAATTATAGGTGTATTTCTTGCATAAGATGCCTTCTTTAATTGTTCCATTGTTAGAAGAGATTGCTTTGTTTTTATATGATGAGCATGTACAACATATTTTGTCCCTTCTTTAGTTAAGTGATATCGATTATGTTCCATGTAGAAGATTGATTTGGGATCATATAATAAGGGCTACTTAAGACCATTCCACATGTTTCTAGCGGCACCACATCACATATTACTTCATCCACATACTTAGATGTAATTGCAAATTTTATGATACATTTCTTTGTTATGGGCAATTTGTGATATTTGCTTATCCAATTTAGTGAATAGGGTTTGTGATGCATCTTGGTGTTTAATCTCTATTTCTTAAACATTTCTTCTGAAATTAAGTTAGATTGAGATCCACTATCTATCAATGTGTCGATCTTGGTATGTTTCATAACGACCCTTATATAGAACAATTTACTTCTAGAATCAAAACCATCACCAATTTTACCTATCAAACCAATTGTTGTAATCTTAGACTCATCACCTGAATCTGATCCCAAGTATGTTGGTCATATTGTCATTGCAACTTTTTGCCTCCCTTTCCTCTCTTTGAACCAATTTGGTCCCTTCTCTGGGTGCAATTGTCAGCAATGCTCATCATCGTGCCCTTCTTTCTTCGAATGCTTGCAAGAGATCTTCTCTTCCTTTACTATTGTTGAATTTGTTTTCTTCCCATTCCCTTTGCCTTTGCCATCTTTCTTTGAAGATGATTCCCCTGATACACTAACTCTAGTTTTTCATGTTTCAATATATATTTCTTGAACAGAAACCTCATCGAGATTATTAGGTCCAAACATAAATACAGTATTACGAATATAAGTAGGCAAACCTCCTATATACTTCATAAGAATTTCTTGTGTAGTCAATAGAACATCTAACATCAAAGCCATCTTACGAAATTCATCTGTATATTCTTGCATCGATTGTCCTTTTCTTAACTTAAGACTTTGCCATTCAACTAAATCATTTTCCTTATATCCCAATGAATAGAACTATTTTCTAATTGCGGAAATAAAATCATGCCACGGTGGAAAAATCTGACCAACTTGCTGAGTTCCATGTTACATCTTACTTTGCCACCAGATGAGAGTTGTGCCTTCAAGACGAAGCGATGCCAATCTGATTTTGGTTGTCTCATCTTTGATTTGTTGCACATTACAATATACCTCCATCTGTCTAACACAGTTATCAAGTTTCTCAGCATTAACTTCGCCATCATACATAGGCAAAACAAATTTTACATCAAGTTTAAGTAATGGCATATCAGGCTTATGTTTATGAGAATGTTTTCTTGCTGAAGTAGAATTTGAACTTGTACTTGAAGAAGAAAAAGATGATGGAGATGAAGGAGATGAAGGAGGAGATTTTGGAGGGTCCTCTCCTTCTTCACTTTTGGCTTGCTTTGAATATTCCCCTTGAACCGGTCTCTTCCCTTCCAAGTAATCATCATACAACACTTTTGCCATCTCCAACATGGCAAAGAAAGTCTTTTGAAACTCTCTCTCGTTTTGAAAAAGTCCTTCTTCCAATGCCATTTTCTCACTTTGAGATGCCCTCTTTCTTGATCCAAACTCTGGATCTCCTTCTATAAGCTCTCTTTCAGCATGACTTAGATTTTCCCTAGTAATCATGCAAACTCAAACAACCAACTGTCAACCTTCTCTGATACCACTTGATCTGAAATTGATCTTTTAAAGACTATGGTTAAGTTTATGCATGAGTTGATTTACCATTGAGTAATTGAAGAGAAGAAGAAGATTTCATGAAATAATGTTGCAGCCATCATAAAGAATGAAGAATCGAAAATAAGCACTAAGAACAACAAACCATCACACCAAGATTGTTAACGGAGTTCGGCAAAGTAGCCTTTGTTTCAGTGGGGGGGGCTTTCTTATTAATCTACAATGCTTCAAAATTACATCAAAAATATCTCAAATGGATTACAAACTAGTCTGGTTGTGTTCTTCTCGACCTCAATAATCCAACACAACTGACGACACTGAAAAAGGCTAAGTGTAGCTCCCGGAAATGAAATGGCCTCCAAAGTTCGCTTCCTCAATGGCTTCCCTGCATAAAAATGGCTTGAGCTTCACAATTCTTCATCATTTCTCATGTTCTGAATCTCCCTAGACTATCAAAAACCTCTAGTTTATATATATATTGAGTTGGGGTTCACCTCCCAACTTCCTCCCAAGATCTGGCCTCAAAAAGTGCTCCAGATCCTCAAAAATGGGAAAATTTCCATTAAAATCAGGCTAAAATCAAATAAAATCATATAATATGGTTTAAAACCCCATATTTGGCAAATATTTGATGCGCACACCCCTTTTTCCTGGTCCCATGGTCGTATGGAGGGTCATGTGGCCACGCTCTCGTCTTTGGCACCCTAGTCCTTCGCCCTAGTCTTATGCCCTTGGTCGTGTGCTAAGCCATATGGCCATGCGTTGGACTGGAGCCCTTGTTCCTTAGCCTATAGTTGCGCCCGTTGGTTTAAGACCTAGTTTTATACGCCTTAGTCGACAAGCTAGCCCTGTTGACCGGCACTAACCCCCAAATACTGGCCAACATCACTTTAAAACCATAATCCGTCACATGTCAAAACAAGAAACACCACAGACCATCCGGTTAGCCCATAGTCGTTATTTTGTTGCTCGCCCGGAGGTCGCGGTTTCGACTCTACCGGAGCTGCAAACCAAATTTTTTACCAGGCCTCTTTGGCCTTATTCGGGGTGCCACGTGGCACCCTTTGATTGGGCCACGTGTCACCTATGATTGGTCCATACAACCAAGTCATCTTCCTAGTCAACCTGCACAGTCATCACACCTGCCACGTGTCACGCCCAGAGCTTGCCACATCGCTTCCACCTATCATCCATACCCTACCACATGTCATGACCTAAGCTTTCCATATCATCGTACGGACTGCCATATCAACATCCATACAATCCACGTGTTTGCCACATCAGCACGTGAAAACGCCAAATCCGCCTAACATGTGTCACCTTTTGGTGCTTCCATGTCAGCATGCTGACATCATCATGATGTCATGCTAACGTCATCTGCCACGTCATGTTGACATACTGCTGACATTAGCAGTACGGCCTCTAACTGTTGACTTTGACTTTTTTGCATGTTTGGGAAAAAGTTCAAAACACGATAACTTTCGCATACGGTGTCCATTTAAAAAAAAAAAAAACATACTGCCAGAATCAACACGAAGAGTCCTACGCGATGGCGCTGGTTTCGTTTGATTTCGAGAACTTCAATTTTTAGGCATTTCTAGATCCATTTTGGATCAAGAGGTATGAAAAGTATGGACCTCACCTCAAGGATCCTCTGTGCTTGAACAACCTATGGTTCTCTAATTGCCCCATCCTGCTTAACCATTGCTTAATGAAGTGGTTGAATTGATGCAGTCTTCATTTGATCCCACTCTTCCCCTGAAGAGTGATGTGACCATTGACCATGTTTTCTTTACAACCAGTTTATAACTTTATGAACATGGGGGGATATTGTCCACTTTGAGCATGTGCCCTCGAAGCTCTAGGTTCATTAACTTTGACTAGAATAGTCTATTCAAAGCCTCTCTATCCTTCTTTTGCATCCTTTCAAGTAAGGGACAAGGTCAATCCATGTAGAGCTCGTTGATGCATTATAGATGAAGAAGCCTCTTGTAGCATTTTATCCTCGTGTGCTTGGAAAGGCTTGGGTTCTCCCAACCTTATGTCAATTATTGATAAGATCATAGATTTTCATAGAATACCTATTGAACCTTTGGGGATGCTTCTTCAATTGATTGTCCCATTAGGTGGGAATATTGTCTTAGTTAATGTTATATTTATGGAAGGTCCATTGGAATTCAATATACTCCTTGGGTGTGATTAAATATGTGCCATGAATGCTATGGTGTCTATGCTCTTTCATGTGAATCATTTTCCTATCGAATGAATCATCATCATTATTGCTCAACTCACATTTGGTGATCCCCATCCTCATTCGACTTTAAACCTTATTGTCCCTTTATCTATTCCTAGCATTTGGATGGATACTACCTTGCCACAAGTGAATTATGTGGCATAATATCCCATGTGTTCAATTAAGACTGAGAATGAACCTTTGTATCCTTCTTTGGACTCAATTTCAACAATTGACCTAGTGATCTATCTAATTGGGGCATTAGAGTTTGTTCTCCCTCTTGTTGTTCCAAGTGAATGTTCCAATACATGTTCTCTTTTGAATGATTCTCTTCCCTTGGATGAAGCTCTTCTATAGATTATGAATGGTTTTGACTTGACCTTATATGTTTTCTTCCTTTCCAAAGACAATTCCCTTATATTGGACACATTTTGAATTGAATACATCCTCAATTTTCCCTTGGAGTCTAATATTTTTTACTATAGATCCTCAATTCTTGACATTTTTTAGTCTTTGGATTTTGTCACCAAGATACAAGTAGGTTTCCCTCTAAGTTCAATATCTTTGTTTATAGATATTTAGATTTTCTCTACAAGTTTGATCTCTCTCACTATAGATCCTCATATTTTTCTTTTGATTAAGATCTCTCCATTTGTAAATCCTCAAATTTTTCTTCTAAGATTGATATATTTGGCTATAGATCGTTATATTTACCCCTTGAGCCAAATCTCTTTGGTTAAAGATCTTTAAATTCATTCTCTAAGTTTGATCTCTCTAGCTATAGATCCTCATAATTGTTCCCTAAGTCTACTTTGACTATAGATCCTCATATCTAAGTACTGACTTTGATCTCTCTTTTTGTAGATCCTCAAGTTTTCCTACCAAGTCTAATGTCTTTGCTTGTAGATCCTCATATTTTCCTATTGAGTTTGATCTCTCTATTTATAGATCCTAAGACCTTGGTGTCTTTCAGTTTGTTTCTAAGACTCTATTTTTTATTTCTGCTTTGATCTTCCGTCTAAGTTAGATCTCTTTATTTGTGGATCCTCAAACTATGGCATTGTTGAGTCTTCACTAATAGACTCTACCATCGAGATGGATATTTTTGAAGATATCAAGGTTGAGAATATCCCTATCGTAGTAAATTTCAATAGATCTCTCTATTTGGATTTTCGAGATATGTTTTTTTCTTAGGTGTGGGATTTTGAGTTGGATTCCTAGTTGTTAAAGGATTATGCTTTACACATTGTTTGACTCAATCAGATATTCTAGAGCTTGTGTGTAGGTTTAGGATTCCCCTCTATTGCGATGCATTTAAACCTCTTGCCACCTAAATTAGTTGTAGGGTTAACCATGTTGGATATTGGTGCATTATCCTTTCCTATGTGCATTTTGCACTAGTTTGATAGAAAATATTTCCTATGATGGGTTGCATTAGTGTAGCGCCCTTTTGTCAAACAAATTCCATCCTACTTTTTCCTAACATTACCAAGAGACATTGTAGTTTGATATTTTATTATGAACCCCATTTATGTATTTCATCTACTGATGAATATTATTGTAGAGTCTCCCACCTTTATTTTTGGTTGTTTGCTATTGTGCATTTATTTATTTTGTTTGCCTCCATATGTCACTTGTCACATTTTGTCGCTCACTGCTTCTTTTTTATTTTCACTTCCCTTATTGTTGATGATTTCCCTTGCTCAAATATTTTTCACTCCATATCATACTACCCTGGAGGAGACGTGCTTATGAGTGTCCAATCTTGCACATCATTGTTTTTATTTTTTGCATGGGTCTATTACGCACGATTTGAACATAGTTACTTGTCCTACAACACTTGTCTCCTCCACTATGTTCTAGCATTATTTTATTCTTTTTCAAGCTTTATAATATGAAAAAGACAAAAAAAAACAAATATTTATAAGAAAAATAGAGGGGGGAAGAGTCAAGATCTTTATGATCCATTTATAGAATTTTGGCAACAACTCGTCAATGTTTCCCTTGAACAAAGAACATGTTTTGAGTTTTATCTTTGTAGTTGGGTTTTATTATAGCCTTAGGATCATACTTTAAGAAGCATTTATGTATTGTCTAAATACCCTTCAAGAAAGAAACATATGATAAGGAGAGAATCATCACACTGTATACAATATGTACTCACCTAACAAGTTAATACATTTCATTCGATGAGTGGATTAGAAAGGGATAAAATGAGTTAACATTATAAATTGCTCACAAAACTTTACTCTCTTATGAACAAGAAAATGCAATGAGATCACGTCCTTACAAAAGATGGGGCACTTTGGGCAATGAATTTAGTTGAATATATAACTAGGTTAAGTAGCAAATGATCCTAGTGATCCTATTGGATATCTTACAAACTTAGAGTTTTTGTTTGGTTGTTTTTGTATTAGAGTTTACCCACTAAAGCCAACCTTGTTTAAAAGGGGTTTACTAATTAAATGTATTGTAACTATGGAAACACTAAGATGTTAACACATATTTTGGGAGTATTCATTTGCAAAAAAGTGTTGGAAGTTCATGCAATTACAACTCATTGATATTTTTCAAGGGAAAAATAACTACATGCAACTCTGCTAATCAAAACCATAGCCCTTAGTCACTTCTTGGGTATTCACAATTTGTATCCATATTTCAATTTTGTACTTCATTTGGAGGTTAAATTGCAAGTATCTTTTTGAAAGTCATTTTAGCTCATTCAGTGTATTTTCAGGGACTTGGCTCTGGAAGAAGTTTATGTCCAAACCAAGGAAAAATGCTTTCTACTAGCCAAAGATGTAAAAATATATATCCATTGCATCTTATTCTAACTATGTAGACAAAGTCAGTGTTGAATACAAAGTAGGAATTACAAGAGTGAGGGCCCATTTGCAATGGATCAAGGTGGGGGATAAACACTCGAAGTTTTCCTTTGACTTTCTGTCAGGTCAGGTATGGCAAAAAACATAACTCCACACACTTGTCTATTGCATTATCATAAACGTCTATGAATGCATTTCTTAGTGATGGTTGGTATTCACCTTCCATGTGACTCTTTCTATCACCTATGACTCTTCATATTTACAATCATATTTACATAGGTAAAGCAATCCCAAGGATTATGTTTCCAACATCCCCCCCCTTAATCTGATGGGGTGTTTGTGAGTCCAACCATCATTCTGAACTTTTCAATTTTTTCTCTTCCAAGTGCTTTGGTGAAGATGTCCGCAATTTGCTCATTTGTGGAACAATGTCTCAAATGAATAGTTTTGGCCTCTACATGATATTGAATCAAGTGATACGTTGTGTTGATGTGCTTAGTTTGATCATGAAATCTAGGATTATTAGCCAACTTGATTGCAAAAGTATTGTCAACTAGAAGAGGAGTAGAATTTGCTTGTTTCTCTTACAAGTATTCAAGTATTTTCCTGAGACACACGGTCTCCTTCATCACTTCTGCAGCTGCCACATATTCTGCCTCTATTGTGGAATTTGTTGGAACCGACAATTTGTGTGATCTCCAGGAAACAATTGTTGATCCGAGACTCACAAGATAGCTTGAAGTTGATAATATATTTTCCTTATCTGCAACAAAGTTTGAATCAAAATATCCAATCAAGTTGAAGTCGTCCACCTTAGAGTACCTAAGTTCAAAATATTGAGTTCCCTTCAAGTATTTTAGAACTTTTTTTGCATCAGACCAATGTCCTTCACAAGGATTTTGCATGAACCTGGAAAGAATCCAAACAAAAAATGAAATGTATGGTATGGTGGTAGTAAGATAGATAAGACTTCCCACATGAAGTTTGTACTTGGTTGCATCCTCAAATTCATTCCCTTCTTTTGTTGTGAGTATCAAATTTTGTTCCATTGGAGTAGAAACGGGATTACACTCAGCCATGCCAAACTTGTTCAACGGTTCTCCAATGTACTTCTTCTTGGATATGAATATGTACTTTGGATTTTGAATCACCTTAATGCCCAAATAATAGTGAATATGTCTCAAATATGTCATCTCGAAGCCTTTCTTCAACTCTTTCTTTATGGATGCAATGTAGCTTTCATTGTTCCATGTCATCAACAAATCATCTACAGATACTACAAGATATACAACATGATAACTTTCTTGAAAAACAAAGTTGCATCATCAAGATTGAAATGTTTGAAATTCAATTTCAGAATATACCCAGTTAATTTTTCATACCATACTCACAATGCTTGTTTCAGTCCATAGAAGGATTTGATGAGATTTCATACCTTCTATTCTTGTCCCTTCACAACAAATCCTTCTAGCTAATATATGAAAACATTCTCTTTCAAGTCTCCATTCAAGAAAATAGTCTTCACATACATTTGATGAATTTTCCATCCATTTTGTACTGCCATGGAAAATAGAGTACAGATGGTAGCCCATTTTGTCGTGGGGGGGAAAGACTCCTCATAATCAACACCTTATTTATGTGCAAATCCTTTCATTGTGAGCCTTTCTTTGTGATTTTCAGGTGATCCATCTAATTTGTACTTGTTCTTAAATACTGGCTTGCAACCGATTGGATTGTTTCTAAATGGAAGATCCACCAACTTCCATGTCCCATTCTTGATGAGAGCATGATATTCCTTCTGCATGGATTATTTTCATTCATCATGAGAAGTGAGATATGGAAACATTTTCTTTCAAGTCTCCATTCAATAAAACAGACTTCACATCCATTTGATGAATTTTCCATCCATTATGTGCTGCCATGGAAAATAGAGTACGGATGGTAGCCCATTTTTTCGTGGGGGAAAAAGTCTCCTCATAATCAACACCTTATTTATGTGCAAATCCTTTCGTTGTGAACCTTTCTTTGTGATTTTCAAGTGATCCATCTAATTTGTACTTGTTCTTGAATAGTCGCTTGCAACCGATTGGATTGGTTCCGAATGGAGGATCCACCAACTTCCATGTCCCATTCTTGATGAGAGCATGATATTCCTTCTACATTGCTTCTTTTCATTCATCATGAGAAGTGGATTTGTCAAAGGAATTTAGTTCAATGTTAGTAGATAAATTCAAATCACAATCATATGAAACATCCATGTCATCTACATCACCCGAGTTTGAATCATTTACATTACCTCCATATTTTCTTGAAGACATTATGGTTCCTATCTTTCCAACCTCATCGGGATAAACACTTTCAAGTGTTTTTGTGAGCCATTTTGGTAGACCTTTCTGAGATGGTCCTTGAGATGGTGTTGAGTTCTCATCAAGACTCATATTTGCAATCCTCTCAATCGCATCATCTAAATGAACTTAAGGTTATGATGAAGTGGTTGGAACCTCTTGATGTGGGGTAGATGGTGCTTCAAAAGGAGATTCTAAAGATTGACCCAAGATAGGAATCCCCCCTTCAAAGATGTGGAATCTCATCGTCAAATTCATGATATGCATTTACATGAGTGAATATGTCCAAATGATCAAGCTACCTCTCAACAATTTCATCATTCTTGGAGGATTCAAGAAATATTACATCTCTAGAAAGGATGAATTTATTGTTTGTTTCATCGCAAAGACGATATCCCCTGGTGGTATTTGAGTACCCCAAGAAGATGCAATTCAGACTCCTTGCATCAAGCTTACTTATTTTCTCCTTAGGAATCAAGGCATAACAGGTGGAACCAAAGACCCTGAGATGCCTCACTGAAGGTATGTGGCCATACCACATTTCATAAGGAGTCTTGTTTTGAAGAGCATGATATGGACACTTTTTTTTCACATAAACTGCACATAGAACTGCACCATCCCAAAACATCAATTTTACATTCTTGAAAAACTTCATGGAACGAACCATATTTAGGAGTGTCATGTTCATTCGTTCAGATACACCATTTTGTTGAGGATTGTATGGAACTGTGGTTTGATGTTTGATCCCATGTTGGAGAAGGTAGATTTCAAATTCATTAGATGTATATTATATTTCATTATCAGTGCGAAGAGATCCAGTATGAGACTGAGCTTCATTTTGAATCCATACATGAAAAAATTTTAAAGTTTCAAAAGCTTGTGATTTTTCTTTTAGCAAGTACATCCAACACATCCTGGTGTAATCATCAATAAAAGTCATGATATATATATTATCATTTGTAGAAGGAATAGGCATAGGGCCACATGAATTAGAATGAATCAATTCAAGTTTTCTACATGCTTTTTGTAATACTCTGGCTTTGAGTCCTCAAGTTAATAATGTATTTGTTTATTTGATGAGAGGTTGGAGTGCCCAAACAATTAAAAGGGGTCAAAGTGCCTAGGAAATGTGATGCTTTGAACATTTTAATAATAATAAAAGTAAATCGCTAGCAACATGAAGGACAAGGACAAGATTTATAGGGGGCTATGATTCCACGAGGGGGAGGTGGGGCAAGGAACTAAACCTTTACACATTGTTTAATTAATTATCACCCATGGTTGTGTTGGGGGGCATATGAGGGGGAACATGAGTCTCTTTGGGAGACCACACTAGCCTTGGAGTGCGTGGATACAAAATCCCTATTCTTGATTTCCTTGGGGTTGATCAATTGTTCAGTTGTTGAATCAATCACTCATTCATTCTTGTTTTCCTCATTTATTCTTTCTCTTGGTCTGTGCATGGGAAATGAATTAAGAAAGAGAAGATCCATGTCTTTTGGATGTAAGTAACTAGTGTATACTCGGCAAGGAATTGATTCTTGAGTGCGTGGATGCAATGACAATCTGATAAACCTTGCCACAATTGCAAGTACTAGAGAGTTCCAACATTAAGATTCTTGACCAGTTGCACTAGAGCCCTAGAAGGAGGTGGACCTCCTGAGGGACTACATGGTAGTGAAGGGGGTTCGATCTCTTGGTTTGTGCAGGCTGGGAGAAGAGAGCTAGTGAGATTTGGATTGATGTGTGTTGAAAAACCTTTGAGAGCTTAAGTGTTGACTGATTTTGGAATCTGAGTGTCATCCTGGAACCCTTTCTTGTGGATTCATAGCCCTGGCTCGGGGGTGATTGTTCTTGTTAAAGATAAGTGCTCTCTATCATGGTGTTTCTCTGCTTATACATAATTATTTTCGTTGTGTTGTTTATTATCTATGAGTATGCATTACTAATGTCCCTACTTGTTGGTTATTATTGTGCATGGGATATTGTTCTTTCTTTTATAGTTTAACATGAATCTTGATAGCTACATATCTTATTTGATGCTTTTGTATTTAGTTGTTGGTATCAAATATTCGAAATCAATTCAAGAAGAGGTTCTTGAGGTAGTGTGATTTAGCCTTGGTGGTTGGGGGTGCCATAGATTGGTATCAAAGCATCCTGAAGGGCATTTTGGCAGTAGTGTGCCCAGACTATGGTGGTGGTTGGTGGCACATGACAGATTGGTATCAGAGCTGTATGTTTTCAACATCGAGCCTTGAAGGGGCCTGCTACAATGATACTTGCAATATTTCTTGAATTAATTAATGGCCATTGGAAAATGTCAAGACCACCCCAGGAATAGTGCTCAAGCGATTCCTCACGACCTTGACATCCCAGCAAGCCCTTCCCTTCATGATATGAGCATCCGAGTTGACATTTATGCCCGCAAGAAACCAACGCACAACAAACATCGATCGAGCTTCCATGTGGGTTATCCACTATTGATATGTGGAATGTGTAAATATTTATCCCGCATGCATGGGGAGATAATGGACTGAACGGTTTATAAGCCTAAGGAACCTTTACATTATTTGTGTGTGAAAAGAGAGTCATGGAACCTTGCAGGGGGCATGCACAATATAAATTTTTTGCCAAGGGTCTCGGTGGGCCGATACCCTGAATACTAGATATCGAAAGATTTAAGTGGTGTTGTGTGCGAGAGAGTTGATACTTGATAGCTTGGTGGGTCGGTGCCCTGAATACTATATATCAGAAGATGTAAGTGGTGTCATGTGTGGGGAGCCAATAGCCCGATGGGTCGGTGGGCCCATATCAAAACCTGGACCCCTGAAAGTTTTGAGTTTCTTCCCTCAATGATATCCTGGTATTCCAATACGTCAGTGCCCCGGGGGGATGGAGGCCACATCATCAGCCACATCTACCACACATGGAAGGGTCCACATGGATGTTGCGTCAAATAGGAAATTTCAGCATGAATAAAGTGTGATAGGTGATAGGTGATAGGTGATCGGTTCCACGTCATTTGTCTCATTAGATCCATGTCAATGCCACATGTAGCATTGTGGTTAGCCCATTTGTCACGAGGATAAGGTGCAATGTGTCTAGGTTCCAGATGGACCACCACCTTAGCACCTTAAGTGTTGATTGTTGGATCTAGATGTCGAGGGATCTTGGTCATTAATAAATCTTAGGAGGGAGTTCATCGCACTAGATCTTTGAACCCCCGAGAGATCCCAAGCCCCATCCTTAGTTGACATAGTTGGGGAGTCGATCCATGATATCATAGGTTCTTGATTCCCTAGTGGGATGATACCCCATATACCGTATATCGAAATATCTTAAGTGGTGTCGAAAGCAGAGAGTCGATAGCTTGATGGGCCCATATTGGACACTAGACCTCTGGAAGTTTTCCAAGCTCATTTCAATGTTGATATCCCGATACCCCAATGCTTCAATGGGTCGGTGGCCATGTTAGTTTTCATGTCAGTGCCACATCATCCAGCACACATGCAAGGGTCCACATGGATTCCACATCAACTTAGAGGCCTCTGCAGAAGGGGAAAATGCTAGAAACTTCAGAAGGTCATAACTTTTTGCTCTAAGCTTGGAATTGAGCAAACGAATAGTCATTGGAAATCTCTCGGAGAAAGGAATCCAATTATGCACCCAAAAAATTAGACTGAGCAGTAGATATCACAATCAACTGGGAAGAAGATGATTGATGACCTGAAGGAAACAAAAAATATATATATATATATATTTTACAGTCCTTTTTCCATAAATGTGTATCCATGCTTATTCCTTTGCCTAACAAAAATTGTGTTGCATGCACACTTTCTTGCAGAACAAGGGTATACACATATTAGTTCAAGCTAAGAATGAAGATTCGATAAATGGAGGAAGGAAAGGAAGCCTTCATTCATGAGAGATAAGCCAAAGGTCAGAATATCAGTGTTGGAAATGCAGAAGCATAATCTAATGGTCATAGAAGCAGGGTGGAACTAGAAACCTTAATAGAGACAGTGAGAAGCTTGAAAATAGAAGTGCAGAGTTACAAAGCAGATGATGAGAATATGATCAAAGAATAGAACCAGATAAATTCTCAAATGATGCAAAGCCTAAATTATTTACAAAAGAAAGCAAGGAATGGATCAGGTTCAAGACAGGGGGAATAAGGAAGATATTATGAAAGAAGAGATAACTACATAAGAGCCAATCATTCAATAAGGGTTAGTGGAAATCATAGACATCACTCACCTCCTTACTCGTCTAGGAAGTCTTATCCATATGAGGATTCAAGGAGAAATCTAGAGGTGTCTCCTATTAGACATCAAAGAAGAAGACATGAGTGGGATGGTTTACAAGGTGAGTTGAGGAAGCTTAAGCCACCATTTTTTTTATGGTGGGAGAGAAAGGAAAGATGATTTTGAAGCATGGTTGCTTGGAATCAAGAAGTATTTTCAGTTGCAAAATTATTCCTCTAATCTAGAAGCTATAATTGTCGCTTACCATTTACATGGAAAATTTTCCATGTGGTGGGATCAGTTAAAGAAAGTGGAATACATCAATGAGAACAAGATTAGTTGGATGAAATTCAAGAGGTATTTTCAGAAAAAGTATCTTTCAGAGCACTACTGTGACAAGAATATGCAAGAGTTCTTTGAACTTAATTTGGGGAGCATGACCATGGGAGAATATGAAAATAAATTCTTGGGATTGTTGAAGTATTTGGGATTTATCAAAGATGAGAAGGTAAATATACAAAGGTTTTTGAGTGGACTACCATCATTTTATAGAGAGAATATTCAATATGATGAGCCTAGAAAATTGACAGAAACAATTAGAAAATTTAAGTACCTATATGAGCAGGGCAAGGGCAAAGAATCTTTGCAAAGGTCTTGGAAGGATAAGAAGAAGGATAATTATGATCAAAGAAGGAAGGGATTCCAACCTCCTTTCAATAGAAACAACCCTAATAAAAATCAACAAGATCAGTCGGATAAGAATGAATCCAAGAAAGAAGACTCCTTAGGAAAAAGGGGAAGACCACTAATCCAATGTAGAGGATGCAAATAAGACCACATGTATAAGGATTACCCTCTACGAGGAGATAAAAATGAAGACCATGCACAACATCCAAGAAGCTACTACATTAGAATACATGGGTAAAAGTATTCCAAGAGTGTATGCAACATTAGAAGATCGACAAGAAGAATACCAATCCCATATGATTGAAGTTGAAGGTAAGATCATTAATCATCCTTTTGTTATTTTAATTGAATCAAGAGCAAGTCATTGTTACATTGATCCTAAAGGAGTAGGAAGACTTCATTTGGAGAAAAGTAAGCTCGAGGAACGAAGTTTGTTTTAGCTAGTCCCTAAAACCAAAAGAAGGATCAATGAGACAGACAAAGGTTGTCCAATAAATTTGAATGTAGCAAATGTAGTTGTTGATATGAATCGCATACCATCAGGATCTTATGATATCCTAATTGGAATGGATTGGTTGGACAAGCATCGTGTTGTCCTAGATTGTCATCACAGGACATTTGCATGCCTTGATGAACAAGGAAAATAGAGCATTGTGTAAGGAATCCCAAGACCCATTTCTATAAGGAATATTTCAGCCTTGCAGCTAAAGATATATTTTAGGAAAGGTTGCCAATTGTATGCAACTCATGTGGAGGAACCAAAAAGGACAAAGGGACCAAGCCTTGAAGATTTTCTAGTATTGCAAGAATTTGAAGATGTATTCCAAGAAATACCCAGATTGCAACCAAAGAGGGAGATATGATTCTCTATTGATTTAGTACTAGGAGTTTCCCCTGTATCAAAAACTCCTTATAGAATGAGTACACCAGAATTAAAGGAATTAGAAATGTAGTTAGAAGAATTGTTGAAGAAAGGGTACATACACCCAAGTGTTTCACCTTGGGGAGCACCAATACTCTTTGTGAAAAAGAAGGATGGAACATTGAAGTTGTGTATTGAATTTAGACAGTTGAATAAAGCCACTATGAAGAAAAAATACTCTCTACCCAGAATCGATGACCTCTTTGATCAACTAAGAGGAGCAAATATGTTTTCAAAGATAGATTTGAGATACGAATACCATCGGGTAAGAATCAAGGAAGAAGACATGTGTAAGATAGCCTTTAGAACCATGTATGGACATTATGAATTTGTAGTGGTGCCATTTGGACTGACCAATGCACCAGTTGTCTTTATGTGCTTAATGAATGGCATATTCAGAAATTATTTAGATAAGTTTGTCATTGTTTTCTTGGATGACATACTTATTTATTCTAAGTCCGAGAAAGAGCATGAACATTACTTGAGGTTGGTGTTGCAAGTATTGAGGGAGCATCAATTGTATGCCAAGCTAAGCAAGTGTTCTTTTTACCAAGAACAAATCCAGTATTTAGAGTGCATTAATTCTGAACAAGGAGTAGCATTAGATCTAGATAAGATTGAAGCCATTAGAGGATGGCCAGCACCGAAGAATGTTTTAGAAGTTAGATCTTTTATGGGATTATTCGGATACTACAAGAGGCTTATAGAAGGGCTCTCTAAGATCGCTCATCCCATCACTTCTTTACAAAAGAAGGGAATTAATTTTGTATGGAAAATAGAGTGTGAAGAGAATTTTAATTTGTTAAAGGAATTACTTACTAGTGCACCTATTTTAAAGCTTGATGACCGAAGTGAGAATTTTTTAGTTTGTACAAATGCATGCAAAGAAAGACTTGGTGGATTCCTCACTCAAAATGGACATGTCATTAGTAATGAGTCCATAAAGCTTAAATAACATGAAGGGAACTATGACATGCATGATCTGGAGCTTGATACCATAGTTCATGCCTTGACTAGGTGGAGGCATTATTTAATGGGGAAGAAATTTGAACTAAGGACATACCATAGTGGTTTGAAGTACCTTTTTGAATAGTCAACTTTGAATGCTAGACAAACGAGATGGATGGAATTTGTAAGTGAGTGTGATTTTAACATCAAGTATATCAAGGGAAATGAGAATAAATTTGTTGATGCACTCAACATAAGAGTACATCTTGTGCATGCTACATCCATTAGTATGCACCAGTTAGATTTAAAGAACGGAATTTTGGATGTTGTCATTATAGACCAGCATAGAATATAGGTAAAAGAAGGGTTACATCAAGAGAATGTACAACATAGATTCCAAGAGTATGAGATTAAAGAGGATGGATTCCTTATGCACAAGGACAGAGTTTATGTCCCTAGTGTTGGAGAACTTAGGAACTTGGTGTTAAGGGAAATGCATAATGTTCCATATGTCGGACATCCTGGTTACCAAAAAACAATTGCAGTAGTGTGAAGCCAATTCTTTTGGCCAGGAATGAAGAAAGATGTTGTTGATCACATTTCCAGATGTATGGAATTTCAAAGAGTGAAAGTTGAGCATAGACACCCAACGGGTTTACTACAACCATTTCCAATTCTATAGAAGAAATGGGAAGTGGTAACCATTGATTTTATCACTAAATTTCCCAGGACAACAAGGAAACATGATTTCATAATGGTAGTTATTGATAAATGGACAAATGATACTCATTTAGTTCTTGTGAAAACGACTCATACAACAACTAATATTGTATAAAATTACATGAGGGAGATTGCTAGGTTGCATGGGATACCTAAGGCAGTTGTCTTCGACATAGATACAAAGTTTACTTCAAAATTTTGGAGGGGATTATTTAAAGGATTTGGTATAAATCTGACCTTTAGCACAACATACCATCCCCATTCAAATGGGCAGGCAGAGAGGGTCAACCAAGTAATTGAAGACATGTTGAGAATGTATGTTATGGATAAGCCATGTAAGTGGGAAGATTATTTGCATTTGGTTGAGTTTGCCTACAATAATGGGTATCCAACTTCATTGAAGATGATCCCATTTGAAGCGTTGTATGGCAAGAAATGTGATACTCCAGTGAGTTAGGACAACCCAGCAGACAAAGTGGTACTTGGGCTGGAATTGCTCAAGGATATGGACAACCAAATCGTTACAATTAATCATAATTTGAAGGCATCACAAGATAGACAGAAGAGTTATGCATATAAGTACAAAACAACTAGAGAATTTAAAGTGGGAGAACATGTGCTTTTGAAAGTGAATCCCAAGAATATGTCATTGAAGTTGGGTAGTTGTATAAAGCTAGCATCCAGATTATGTGGTCCGTTGGAGATATTGGACTCAATAGGATCATTTGCATACATGCTTGCATTTCCTGTTTCCATGAATGTGCATAATGCATTTCATGTCTATTTGTTGAAAAATTATGTGCATGATCCTAACCACGTTATTGATTGGCATTTGATTCAGGTGGAGACAGAGGGAGTCTTTCAGGTCTAGCCAGTGTGCATATTGGACAAAAAATTCAAAGTGCTCAGAAATCAAGTCATAGAATTGGTAAAATTTAAGTGGACCTGCTACAATCCTAAAGATGTTACCTGAGAGCATGAAGATTCCATACAGGCACAGTACCCATGACTTTTTGAAGAATTTTGAAATTATGATTTATGTTTTATATGTGCACTGAGGACAATGCCAAAATAAGGGGGAGGGGAATGTAATACCCCGGTTTTGAGTCCCTAGTTTAATAATGTATTTATTTATTTGAAGAGAGGTAGGAGTTCCCAAACAATTAAAAGGGGCTGAAGTACCTAGGAAATGTAATGCTTTGAACATTTTAATAATAATAAAATTCATCGTTGGTTGCAGGACAAACAAGGAAAAGAGTTATAGGGGGCTATGATTCCACGAGAGGGGGGGAACAAGGGAATAAGCCTTTACACCTTGTTTAATTAATTATCACCCATGGTTGTGTTGGTGGGGGGGCATATGAGGGGGTGCATGAGTCTCTTAGGGAGACTACACTAGTCTTGGAGTGCCTGGATACAAAAGCCATGTTCTTGATTGTCTTGGGGTTGTTCACTTGTTTAGTTGTTTAATCAATCACTCATTCATTTTTGTTTTCCTCATTCATTATTTCTATCTTAGTGCTCAAATTTATGGAAATAATTGAAATCCCAAAATGAAAGAACAAGAAAATGAACACACCATCCACACATATGAACAAAATGTGTGACCTGGGAAACCTGATATAGAAGAAAACCTGGTTAGAAGTTGAGGACTATGCTTTACTCTATTTTCTTCAATTGTAAAATGAAAGTACAAAGAAAGGGGCACTATCTATGGAATTGGCTTTGACACTGTGACCTAAATGGCTGCTACAAAATCTTCTTCCTCATATGTTATGCTCTCAAATCCCACTCCTAGATTTTCTGCTCAACTATAGAACAAATACAATGATAAAACAATGGAACCCCTTCCATTCTTAATGGCCCAGTATTTAACCTATCCTGATAGTCGTCTAGGGTTAGGGTTAGGGTTTTTGCATGCCTTGAACCTCAATTAATGTCATGTTTTTAAAACTCTAAAATATTCTTGAAAATCCCCATGTGACTAGCCCCACTTATGTGAGTAATGGGGGTTGACGTGTTATCCACTTGGTACGATGGCAGTCAATAGGGTAGGTCAACTTGCAATAGGCATAACTTCTACATACAAATTCTGATTGAGGTGATTTTCTAACTGTTGGAAAGCTCTCATTGTGTAGAACAACATCGAGGGCTAGGAGCTATGCTCATAAATTTTTGACCCCATAAAGTGTCATTTGATGCCTCAAACACACTTTGGAAGGTTTTGGAGCCCAAATCTCCAAACTATGACCAACCACTAAAATAGGCCTTGAAAGCCAATTCCTCCAATTTTTCCACCCAAAAAGTACCAAGATAGATGAAAAATTATATAATGGCCCATTCTAGATCATACTTGCCCATTTAGAGAGGCTTTTGGTCCCCAAAATGTTTTATTGAATGAGGTGAGGAAATTTTTCCTTTACCTTCTCCTCGAAGTACCATTTTTCTTTTCTTGGAAGTTTTCCTTTCAACCTTATCTGTTAGAGGTCATGTTGCCCTTGTCTGGTAGTTCTAGAATTATTCTACAAAATTGTATCTTCTGCCAACTATGCCTGAGCTTCTGATGTTAAGTCCTCTATGGTAGCTAGGACTTGCTCCTCAATTTCCTAATCCAACATGGAAGGCTCATAGAGTTTTATATTTTCCACATTTAGTACTACGTAAATGCACACATATGGGGGTAGACTGAGTTTTTAGGTATTATCACCCACATTCTCCTATACTTAAAAAGGATCATACAACAAAGCCTTGATATTTTTACTAGGACCTTGTATCCTTTCCTTGTTTACCTACAACCAAAATTTATCTCCCACCTTGAATGTTTTCTTAGTTATGTGTTGATCATGTCAAGCCCTGTACTTTTCCTATGACTTCTTCAATGTCTCATGTACTTGCAAAAGGATCTTCCTAATATGTTTAACAAATTTCTCTTATTTCAATGCTTCTCCTATGATGTCTTCCCTCACTCCTCCTTGTATTCCATATACAACATCCAAAGGTAAACGAAGAAAATACATAAAGCAATTTTCAAAAGGGGAATTACTAGTAGAAGTTTGGACCATTTCGTTGTAAGAGTGTTGAGCATATATGAGATTTTCATCCCGAGTCTTTGGATGCTTCTGATTATAACCCTTCAAAAGTTGAACCAGTGTCATGTTGACTACTTCTCTCTTCCCATCTATTTGTGGATGCAAATTTGTAGATCTCTTCAATTTGGTGTCCATATTTTCCCAAAGTGTGGTTCAAAAGGCACTGAAAAATATGTTATCCCTCTCTAATATGATGCTCCTTGGTATCCCAAAGTGCACCTAGAATTGTTCAAAGAACATGTTTGTTGCTTCTTGTCCTTTGATGGTATTTTTACAAGGCATAAGTATGCACATCTTGCTAAACCTATCAACTACCATAAATAGATATCCATGTCCCTTCCTTGTTTTTGGCAAACCACCCACCAAATCCATGTAAATGCTTTCCCAAGGTCGATTGGGAATAGGTAAGGGATGATATGAACCTTTCTTTCTATTACTATTCTTGTTGGTATAAAAAAGTATACATCATATAATATACCAAGCTACATATTCTTTCAATCTAGGCCAATACACATACCTCTGTAAGTTGGAAACTATTTTCCCAACACAAAAATCCCATGCAACCTTAGAGGAGTGAGCCTCTTTGATAAGCTACAATATTTCACCTTTATGAACATAGAGCTTGTCTCGCTTGTAGAGAAACCCATTCAGGAGATGATAGTCTGACTTACCATCACCTTTTCATACATGAATTTGTCCCTATAGTTAAACACCTCATTAAAGTCGTTATCTTCCGTGTATGTCTCTTTGTATGCATCATGGGTAAAAGGCTACATGTGCATAAGAGTTCCCAAAGTTGTAATATTAGATGTGGGTGGCCTTGAAAGCATGTCTTCCAACTTATTTGTGTTTCCCTCTTATATTTGATAACTATATGAAATTTCTACAAAAACCCCATCCACTTGTCATGTCTAGTTTGTTGAAGTTTACTCTAGGCCTATAAATATTGCAATGGCTAGTGATCAATGTGGATAATTGTTCCTTTTCCCATGAGATAATGCTTCCAATTCTTAACATCTTCAACCGAGCATAGAGTTACTTATCATATGTAAGGTATTTCATAATGATAGCATACCATCTTACCTCCGTGCATCTAGAATGCTCCCATAGGATATCCACTTGCATCTCTCTCCACTTCGAAGGGATTATGCAAGTTAGGCAATGCAAGAACTGGTGCTTGACTAATATTGTGTTTTATCTTGTCGAAAGATTTTTGTTAATTCTTTCCCCATTGAAAATTCTCACCACTACCCGTTACAGCATGGGGTGGCACAACTAGAGTAAATTTTGATAGATATAAGAGAGAATAAATAATAAAACTTTAGGAATAAACACTTGAGCTTGGAAACAAAATCCTTGTCTTTAGAAATACTGAAACATTCACCATGAACAAAATGATAATATAGAGAGAATAACCCTTCAGGTAGGATAACACCATCGATTACTCCTTGTCAAAGGAATCACTCCACAAGCCATGCTTGCTACAAGAAAATATAATCCAACATATATCCAGTACAATGATACTCATGTGTATTTATACTTTCTCATGAGTATTCATAGGGGTCTATGCCAACTACCCCTATTGTATTATTTATTTTTAATTACATAGTGGGTCTATTTATTACCCATCAACTACCAAGTGGACCTATTCCATTATTATGGCCATATTACATTCATTATCCCCTTAGGTACCCCATATTGTCCTCCATTATTGACCTGACTGTTAATATTATGGTAGCTTCAGGAGGTATGAACCTCTATTGTGACCTATGACGAGACTAGAATCCTCCGGAAGGAAGCAAAGAATTGAAGGAAACCCTAGACAAGTTGTCGGCTAAACAAATATATTTATATTGAATTTATTGATGCCCAGAAGGAGAAGTCGG
>ML788830.1:351095-386056 GCA_009831015.1 Picea engelmannii
TGATTGTTGATGTATCATAGACAACGACTTCCCATTATGGGGAGTGGTCTAGGACAGTCATTCTTCTTGGCAGTCACTCTGAGTAGTGGTCAAGTAGAATGGTTTGCCTCATCGGGCAGTCATTCTTTCGAAGTTCACAATTGTGAGCAGTTTCGAAGAATCGTTCGTTTTGGAGGTTGATGCAGGACAAACATTCCTCGAGGGCAGACTCATTCTCTCCAGGTTACACTTTGTTTAGTGTCGGAGGAATGGCCCAGGGTGGGGAATGGTTCGGACAATTATTCCTCGAGGGCAAACTCATTCTCTCTAGGTTACACTTTGTTTAGTGTCGGAAGAATGGCCCAGGGTGGGGAATAGTCCAGGACAATCATTCCTTAGGGCAGACTCATTCCCTCCAGGTTACACTTTGTTTAGTGTCGGAGTAATGGCCCACGGTAAGGAATGGTCCAAACATTTCTCGAAGGCGGACTCATTCTCTCCAGGTTACACTTTGATTAGTGTCGGAAGAATGGCCCAGGGTGGGAAATGGTCCAGGTTCAAAAATAAAAAACAATCCTTCTTCCTTGGTTGAGAAGAATGGGGCAAATAGTCCATTATTGATATTCTATATTGAGGGTAGACATTCTTTCAGACCTCATAAATGTGAGTGAAAGATTGGCCCAGATGATTATTATTGATGTTTTATACTGAGGGCAGACACTCTTTCAGATCTCACAGACGTGAGTGAAAGATTGGCCTAGATGATTCAGTTCTTGTCAATAACATTGTTTCCATACAGATTGCTATCAGATATTTGTTATGAAGAACGAATGACAGTAGATATGCTATTGTTTGTGATTGTGTTTCACAAGTTTGAGTAGTTGTGTACTACTGGAATAGACACAGGTGTGTTCTATTAATTGATATTGTACCAGTTGTCATAGGAGATTATCCAGTCAGATAATAATGACAGGTGCTCGTGGTGCTACCAGTTGAATGGCCTATTGTGCTCAAGACCATACCTCCCTAGCTAGGAGGGAGTGTTAATATTATGGTAGATTCTGGAGGCATKAACCTCTATTGTGACTTATGACGAGACTAGAATCCTCCGGAAGGAAGCAAAGAATTGAAGGAAACCCTAGACAAGTTGTCGGTTGAACAAATATATTTATATTGAATTTATTGATGCCCAGAAGGAGAAGTCGGCCCCAGTTATACTGGTCAGTCCACTATAAATACAGGGTGCCAGATTCTTTATTTCACATCTCAGCAGTTGCAGTGAGAGCTAAATCTACGCAGGCAGTTGCAGGCAACAATAGTTTGGTGCGCAAGTTTATGGGAGAGCTGGGAAAGTGGTGCGCTAGCTTCTGGGTGGGATCATCTGTTCAGTTTAGTTTCTATTCTCTTGCTTGGTGCATTTAGCCTCTCTTGGCTATTGATTGCAGCCAAGATTCTCTTCTCGATCAAGGTCAAGGTGCTCGGAGGGTGGCTTCGGCCTGTGGTTTGGTGACGAGGGTATCGTCAATGGTTAAACGAGCACAATCCTCTAAATTCTAACACTGACTACCTCCCTAGGTACATCAAATTTCATCCCTCTTGGAATGTTTCAGCCTTAAAACATGGGAAGAAGCCATATAATAATACCTACTAAGTAATGTAGATGGGGTCCAACTATGGCCCTTTCTCGATCTCGATTATAGTTTCTTCTTGGGATCCATGTCTTCACTATGTTGTTTTGATATCTCCATTCATTGCTTTTAGTCTTCCATGTGCTCCATGTTGGTTGCCTTATTGGTTCTGTGTTGATCCATAGTAAATTTGTTGATGCTCATGCACTTGCCTTGATGAATATTATTTCTATGAGTGGTTCAGGTGGTGATATACAACATCCTTAGCTATCAATTCTTCTTTCCTTGACTCTTTAACATGTGGTTCCTTAGCTTCTTCTTCCTTTTTATGCCCTTCCTGCGGATTTTATTCAAGTGCTTCTATAGGCTCTTCTTATTATTCAACCTCAAACTCTTTGTCTAATGTGTCATTAGGTACCACAATTAATTTCCATGCAAAAACTTCTTCAGGTGCCCCTTTGGGCCCTTCTTATTTAGTAAGAGAAACATTCTGCAATGTGATTTTATTTTCCTTGTACCACGTCTTCAAAAACTTCTTTTTCACATTAATCTTAATTGTACCAACCGAGTCCATCCAAGGATATCCAAAAACATTATCCACATCATCCATATCTATAGCATGAAAATATAAATGCAACACATATTTATCCACGGTAATCTTAAAATCTTTAAAAAATTGAACATTTTCACCCTCAACCTGTGTGCTTCGAATATTATTTGCGGAAACTTGCAATCTTTTAGCCAAGTTAACATTGATGAGATTATACTTGCAACTAGGGTGAATAGAAATAATGAACTTCTCTTGTTGAATACATCCATGAACCTATAATACGAAGTTGTCACATGAAAATAAATCCTTAGTGTTCTTCTTATCCTTCTTCGCAACATGAGACCACTTATCTAAAAATACTTTTTCATATTCTTCTTCTGCATGTGCCTCTACTTCTTCATAGTTAAGTCCATATGATAGAGTTGTTCTCCAAGATATTGGATATAGAGATTGTATCCATTTTATGTATTCTTCAAGACTAAAGTCATCATCTGTAAAAAAACATCTTATTTGCTATCACTTACTTTTCAATGGAGCTCTTTTATGTAGTTAGGGTTTGAGGTAGCTAATGTAAAATGATCATAACTTTTGTTGTACTTCTCAAATTGGCTATTAAGACACCATTTATGAAATTTTGTGGTTTTCTTAGATTTAATAACACTGGATTGAATGAAATTTGTGAACTCTATCAAAAGATATCCAATCTACAAACCGTGTGGACGTCCCTAGAAAAAACCCTAAAAGGTCGATTTTAAATCAACGATAACTCCACTTCCTGGAATCCATTTTGGACGATTTTGTTTTTTGAAATTGTATATTTTCCAAGAGGAATTTAGATATACCATTGGTTTCCACAAATTTTGCACAAAAAATTTCAAAAATTGACCCAAATTTTGTCTTCCTCTTTTTTCAGCCAAAAATTTGCAAAAAGAAAACAAATCTCCCACTTCACGCCCGAGAAAGAGCTCTGATTCCACTTGTAGTGAAACTTCATATATATATAAGAGAGAATAAACTGTAAAAATTTAGAAATAAACACTTGATCTTGAGATTAAAACCCTTAGCTAAATACCAAAACAATCACCATGAACAACACAATAATATAGACAGAAAAACCCTTAAGGTAGGGTAACACCATCAATGACTCCTTATGGAAGGAATCACTCCACAAGCCATGCTTGCTACAAGACAATATAATCTAACACATCTCCAAAACAATGATAATCATGTGTATTTATACTTTCTCATAAGTATTCCTAGGGGTCTACGCCAACCACCCCTTGATATTGTATCATTTCCTTTTAATTACATAGTGGGCCTATTTATTACTCATGAACTACCAAATGGGCCTATTCCATTTTTATGGCCACATTACATACATTATCCCCTTGGGTACATCCCTAAGTACCTCCCTAGGTACCACAGAAAGCTCGTTGAAATTTGTTTGTTGATTCTTTCTCCACCGGAAACTCTTACCACTTTCTGTTATGGCATGGTGTGGCACAACTACTACTGAAAAGGATGCTATGAACTTTTGTAGGTATTGTGATACCCCAACCAAGATCCTAACTTTAGTGGCATTAGTAGGAACTAGACATTTGAGGATGGCTTCCATCTTCATCAGATCTATCTTGAGTTCCCCTCCACCAATCATGTACTCCAAATACACGAACGACTATTGAGCAAACTCATATTTTTTAAGGTTATTCAACAGGTGATTCTTTCTCAGAGTCTCTAAAACTTGCATGAGATGTGAGATGCACTTTTACTAGGTAGAGTTATAAACCAATATGTTATCTAAATACACTATTACAAATTAATCTAGATAGGGATGCAATACATCATTCATTAATCACCATAAATGTAGTTGGTGCATTACCTAAATCAAAAGGCATTACCAGCCATTCATACAAACCTTACTTTGTCTCGAAGGCAGTATTCTAGGTGTCTTCTTCTAACTCATACTTGGTGGTATCCTAATTTGAGATCTAATTTGGTGAAATATTTGACATACTGCAACCAATCTAACAAATCATCGATCTTGGGTAGAGGGTACCAATTATTGAGTGTGATCTCATTCAAAGATCTGTAGTCTGTACACATTCACCAAGTCCCATCCTTCTTGGGTATTGTAATGACAGGTGACCCACAATGTGAGGTTCTTGGTAGAATTACTCCATGCTCCAACATTTACTACAACTATTTATCCACTTCATCTTCTTATAGGACATATTGTCTATACAACCCAATCTTTGGCAATGTAGAGTCGAGCAACAATTGTATCGCGTGCTCCATTTCCCTATTAGGTGGTATCTCTTTAGGCTCTTGGAACACTCCTGTGTATACTTGCAAAAAATCCTCCAACTATTATTTCTAGTATTTGGTACATTCCTCTAGGGATGCCTTGACTCTTATTGATTCCTTCCGCGATTGATTATCTCTTAAGAAAATAAATACAAATTTTCTACTAGAACTAATCAACTTTTTGGCTTTGTTAGCTCTTAGCATAGACATATTTGATTTACCTTTGCGTGCATTGATGAGGAAATACTTCCCATCCTTGATCGAGTAGTCCTAGTTTTCTCTCCTCATAAATATTGTATCCTTCATATACATGTAGGGGATTCCAAACACTACACCACACACGTCAAGGGGTAATACATCTAACTCCACTTCATCAATAAAATTTGCACTTACAACAAATTATATCTTACATTGTTTAATGAATTTTAAGCTTTGCATCCTTATTCACCCATCCCAATGGATACGGGCTTAAATGATCATGAACTTCCAACCCAAGCTTTATAACCAAATATTTTTTATGAGCTTGGCATGTGAATTAGAATCAAATAAACCATCCACCTTGGTATTTTTGACTTGGATCTTAATGTAGCAGAGTTTAGTCATCTCATTCTCTTCTTTGTGGCGAAGGCTACTCAGATTCACCTCCTTATGCACTGAGGTGCAAAAAATCTTCTCATCACATTTGAGATGCTCTCTACTAGTTTGTCTGAATACATGCCTAGTAGATTCTTCTTCTTGGAATCATTTTTACGGTTCTTTGGATTCAACTTTGGATGTAGCTTCCAACACCTAGTTTTGGTGTGACCATAGATATTACAATGGTTGTAATGGTTGTTTGGATCCTTGCACTAATGTGTAGTGGTTGTTGTTTTCTTGTCTTTTCTTTTCCACTTTTTCTTTCCCTCCTCATAAGCATCTTGGTGGTCTTTTTTGTTTAGAACCGCTTGGCTATCCTTCTTATGGCCTATATTATCCAAGCATTGTACTTACATGCATGCCTAACCAATTGTCCTAGGTTTGAACAACATCACTTTATTTTGTAGATGGTTGTGTAAACCCCCCAGATACTTGAGGAGTATGTCTGGGTTTTTGGGAGTATACCCAACATAATCATCATTTTCCTGAACTTGATGGTGTACTCTTGCACACTCTACCCTTGCCTCTGCCTGAAGTGATGCCAACAAATACTTTGGTCCTCTCCATACCCAATAGGGTAGAAAAATGACTTGATGAGGGTTTTAAACGCCTCCCACTTAGTTACTTGTGGATCACTCCCTAGCCTAAATGTCTTTGTGCAACTTTCCCACCAAGTTAGGGCATGGCCCTCTAGTTTTAGTCGAGAAAATGAATTTTTTTTCTCTTTGTTTATATTATAGACACTAAAATACACTTCTAATTGTTTCAACCAATAATTCAACTTAACAACATCAATATTACCTTGGTAGGATTTGATGTCCACTTTTTCTTCCATTTTAAACAAAGGTTGTGAAGGAGTGATGGCAGTAGAACTTGGTTGTTCTTTCTTGGGTTGTTTCTTCTACTCCTTTTCTAGGTCTTCACTATCTCTTGATTTCTCATCCAATCCAAATTTTGAGTTCAAGCCACCAACCTCCCCAAAAGGTTTGAACTTGTTCACAAGATCCGCCATGAGGAAGGCCATGTTGTGAGAGATATCAATGACTAATTCTTTCAGCCTCACAAATCTCTCTTATGTTGCATCTTGAGAGTTGTTATGACTAGACTCATCTGTTGTGACTAGGGTTTTGCGACTTCCTTCTTAAGGCAATTCTTGGTTCCTGCAACTTCTCACAAAAACCCTAAAGAAATTTTCTCTGCTACCAATATGATCTGTAAACTATTGTGGATATTCCACTAGAACAATTCATCACAACAAATCTTGCAATGTTCAAAAATATTTGTATTATGCAATTTAGTTCCTTAGATCTGAGAGTTATTATTACTAGCTTAGCGCAATGTGCCTTTCCCAGTGATGACTCCGGGAGGAGAAACTCAGTAGCCTATATTGATTCTTGTAGGCTATAGTCAAGAGAAAAAAAAAATAAAGGAATTATTTAGTGTCAATTACCATAAAATCCTAAGTTGAAAGTGGAATTAAGTAATAAAGTGGGAAAAGGTGATTAAGTGACTTAAAAGAATAATTAAAGATAAAACTTAGGAAAAGTCACTTAATTAATTAAAGTGAACGTGGAATTAGATGAGAAAAAGGAGAAAATGGGTGTTTTAAGTGACTTAAATGATTATTAAGATAAAACTTAGGAAAAATAACTTAATTAATCAAAGTGAATGCGAAATTAGAAGCAAAAAGGTGTTTTAAGTGACTTAAGTGATTATTAAGTCAAAACTTAGGGAAATGTCACTTAATTAATAAAGTGAATAAGAAATTAGATGAGGAGGGGAGTATAAAGGAGAAAAGTCGATCTAATTCACCATTATGCATGAGTTGAGTTGAGAATTAGACCTCAGAGGAGAAGTCGAGCGACTTTCTTCATGTTTTGTGGATTTCTGGAGGAAACCACCACCATTGATAGATTTCAGTGTTGAGAGACACACCCTAGTCCATCGAAAGAATCACTGAAATTCTTCATCAAGCTTCAAAGTACAGGATTGGATCCTTCCCTAACGATTTGCTTCATTTACAAGTTCAAGTTTAGGAAGATTCAGATTAGAGATATAGCGTGGATTTATCTTGGCAGTGTATTCTAGAGTGCATGCAACATATCCTTCTTGCATGCAGCAAATCTGAGATATATCCTTCTTACATGAAGCAGATTCGAGCTATATCCTTCTTGCATGCAACAGATCCAAATTGCATGTATTGTCTAGGGAGAGGGCGACCTAGTGGTAATAGATTTCACCATATTCTGACAAGCATAGCTATCATATATCAATTTTCCATTGGTTCCGACAGTTGCATGCAACATTCCTTCCATCCATACAGTAGATTCGGCTTGCATGTTGTAGATCGATCGATGCATGTTATAGATCGATATTCTACTTGTCTTCCTTGGTACTATAGGATAGTTTTATCTCTGTTACAAAATAATTGAGGCATTCTGAGATTGATTTCAAGTATTTCCATGCATTAGCATTTTCTATTATTTAATAAAATGCAATGAGTTATTTATGGATCCAACAATGCCATGCATGTTACGCATGAGAACATAAAACTAAACAAACACATTTAAAATCCCAAGAAACGCATCCAGAAACCCCTAGAGTATCAGTTATGTAGCAGAACATCCAATAGTAGCAGTAATATCTAGAACCAAGGATTGGGGATATTTCAATGGTATCAGTGTTGGTTTTCTTGCCAACTTAAGGGTATTCAATGAAAATAAATTTTATATGGAAATCAGTGGGATCAAGATTTGGCAAATCAATGGGTACACGATGAGGAGTTTATATATTGTTTGAGGGAGTATATGGCACTTGGTGAGGCATTTTACACATCCATGATATTCAAATAATTTTGCACCATCAAACATTTTGAGTGGTGTGAGCCCCAATTAGCAGCGGATGAGGATTCCTTTAAAAGCACAGGGCATAAATTGAAGGAGCATGAAGGACAGATTAACCTTTTGGATGAGCATGAACCTATTTATGATAGGGATGTGTGCAATGCAGATGATAGGGAAACAATATTTTATACACCATTAGAGTTGGCTTATGAAGGTAATGACATTAGCATATGTGATGGTCAGGATAATAGCCCATGTGATACAGTTTCCCGATCAATGTCAACATCTTATCATTATTATGATGCTTATGACTACTTGGGTGTAAGTACACCTAAGTATGATGAGGACTTAGCATTGGAAGAGTTACATTTGGAGGTTGATTCGCCTTCTCAGGAGCCATTTACAAAGGAAAGAGATTATTTTGAGAAGTGTGAGGAAGAAGACAAATCGGAAAATTTGATCGAGGAGGATTGTTCCCATGAGCCACACCATTTGATAGGGAAATTTAAGGTGAGTGAGGACATGATTGTGGCCACCATAAAACATTTTGAGGACACTCATACCTTGGTGGAAGATTGTTGTTGGAGAGCTTCAGGGTCACATGATAGTTTGGGAGGAGAGCCACCCCTTGTGGATTTTCAGGCGCTTAGAGAAGAAATGGTAGTAATGAAGTCTAACTACCTACACCTACTTTCCGATAGAGATCATCTTCTCATGCTTGGTGAGATGTACCATGATGCACTTAAAGGAAAGGAGGAAGAAGTTGACAGACTTGCCCAAGAGCTTGAGATTACCTAGGATTCCTTGAAGAGCTCGCGAAAGGCCCTTTAAGAATCAGAGATGCAAGTTGAACGTCTTTGTGTGGAGTTGAGTTGGGTACATCCCTCATTCTCCACATGAGACAGTCAATCATATATGACAACCATATCGCATGAGGATGTGAGAGGCATTTATTATTTGATGGAGGAGCCTCGTGTGATGGTTGAACACGAGGAGCATTTAGGTTTGCAAGCATTTGCATAGAGGTATGACCCAATGTTTTTTGGTTATGCACATATTTTTCATTATGGGATCAGGAGCCACTTCTTTTGGAGATCCCATTGAAGGCTCAATTCATGATGAATGATGAGATAGTTGAGAATATACCTTGTGGACCAACCAACAAGGAAGTATATGCGTCCATGTATGGTGGGGACATGTATATTACAGATGAGGACACATCCATTTCGGATCTAGGTTCAGTTGATACTAGTGTAGTGATTGATACAGTGACACATACAGGATACATAATGATATGCAATGGTATACAACGGTATGCAATGGTGTGTAATGGTGTGCAATGTTATGCAGAGGGGTACAATGGTACACAGTGGGAGACAATGGAGTTCAAAGGAGAGTCATACTCTCACTTGATGGAGCATGGATGGTCCAGACGAGGATGATCCACTCTTTTGCGGCAGTAAGTGTACTTTGGAGGCCATACTTTCAGTAGCAACAATGTTTGTGATGATGGAGGGAGTATAGTTGACCATCTGTGTGAGGAGACGCCTTTGGAGGCATGTGATGGTATGGGAGTAGCATGGAATCTAGGTAACTATTCAAATAGTCCAATAATGCATAGGAATGAGTTCCATGGAGCGGTACACTCCTCGATGATTGATCTTCGATTGGAATATCACCAAGGTAGGGTCATTGAGCAGGACACTCACATGACTATTCTTAGATATCCTTATGAGTTTTTGGTCATGCCCTTGGGGTTGACCAATGCACTAGTCCCCTTCCAGTCCTCCATGCAGTGGCGGAGACACATGTTATTGTTCTTTGATGCCCTCATTGCATGCAACATAATGGGAGAGGATTACTGGAGCCCTGGTATGAGATAGAGGGAATTGTGGTCATGACAGAGTTCATCCATTTGGACTCTGTGATAAGTGTATTGAGTGCACATGATGAGATCCAGACTTATTTGGATTGATTCATAGAGATTGCAGCTGGCAGAGTCGTGGATGGAATTATCTGCTACAAAGATTACACATCAGGGATTTGGCTCATTTGGACTCTGATGGTTATTGGTGGGGTACAACAACAGTTTGCAGGCATTGGGAGTGGTTAAATTCCCGTGTTGAGGTGGGATCCTGACATTCATCTGAGTGATGGATTGTTTCATATGAGGTTGAACATTGACCGAGTTGAGGCATAAATTAGTTTGCATCATGGTGGGAATGTTGTGAGAGGAGTTGTGGAGTTTGGGTTTTCCCTCACGATACCTAGGATCGAGGATAATCGTGGATTGATAGGTGTTGACTTCACCCAGGTGCCTTGGTTGAGTATGGTCCATGATAGAGGATTCCATGAGAGGAGAGCACATTCTAATCATGGTGGTCATACAATTTTGATTAGAGGGATGCATCATCATCACGAGGATTCCCCTCTAAGGTTGGCATGGGACCCTAGGATTGTAGTTGTTGACAGGATGACAACTGACACAGGTGGGATTCCAGTTTGAGTTCACCAGAGTTTACTTATGGAGTGCGTAGGATTTGTTGCTTGGAGGAGCGGTCTCCTGAGGATTCGACCGTGTTTCAACATCTTATGATCGCTTGGTTTACCAGGGGTAGTCAAGCAAATTCATGTGATAACACTGTACATATTAGTATGTTGAGCAGAGGGTGCTTCACTTCATACTGGATAGTTTGGGACTCGAGTGACTTCATCACTTATGGGCAAGTCCGAGAGTTTTTGACAGGGAGGGACTTCGTAGACGTTGAGTCGGGACACATGGGGGAGAGTCTGCCTTGGCGACAGAGCACATTGGTGGACCAACTATTGGTGATGACTGACAGAGTTGCGAAAATGATTGGTCTGTTTTATTTTTGGGACACCAATAGAGGAGGTTGATACTTATTCCAAATGATGAGACAAACCTTCTTTTCAGATACTTAGGATCGAGGCTTTTAGTGGATTTTCATATTTGGGTTTCATGGAGATACCTTTGCAGGACATGATTCATGACAGTAAGTTCAATACCTACATGTATTTCAGTGTGGGATGAAAGGAGAGGAGGATACAGACTAGGCACATTGGTCTGATGGTTATTACCATAGTGGTGTCACGATAGCATGGTGGTCCTTGCCGAAGATCGGCTTGGGATCCTGGTATCATTTCCAGTTTTAGCTTGGCTCAGTCGATGGAGCGTCATGTTGTGATGGCATTGATTGAGGACAAGCAATCTCAGGAAGGGAGGATTATAATGTCCCTTTCCATATGATGACTCCAGGAGGAGAAACTCAGTAGCCTATACTGATTCTCGTAGGCTAGAGTCGGGAGAAAAAGGGAATAAAATCATTATTTAATGTCAATTACCAGAAAAGCCTAAGTTGAAAGTGACATTAAGTGATAAAGTGGAAAAAGGTGAGTAAGTGACTTAAAAGAATAATTAAAGATAAAACTTACGAAAATCCACTTAATTAATTAAAGTGAACATGGAATTAAATGAGACAAAGGTGTTTTAAGTGACTTAAATGATTACTAAGATAAAACTTAGGAAAAGTCACTTGATTAATCAAAGTGAATATGAAATTAGAAGCGAAAAGGTGTTTTAAGTGACATACGTGATTATTAAGTCAAAACTTAGGGAAAAGTCACTTAATTAATAAAGTGAACAAGAAATTAGAAGAGGAGGGGAGTATAAAGGAGAAAAGTTGATCTAATTCCCCATTGTGCATGAGTTGAGTTGAGAATTAGACCTCAGAGGAGAAGTTAGGCGACTTTCTTCATGTTTTGTGAATTTATGAAGGAAACCACCACCACTGATAGATTTCGGTGTTGAGAGACACACCCTAGTCCATCGGAAGAATCACCCATATTCTTCATTAGGATTGGATCCTTCCCTAAGGATTCGCTTCATTCATAAGTTCATGTTCAGGCATATTCAGATCATAGATATAGCGTGGATTTTTCTTGGCAACGTATTATGGAGTGTATGCAGCGTATCCTACTTGCATGCAACATATTCGATCTATATCGTTCTTACATGCAACAGATCTGAGATATATCCTTCTTGCATGCAATAGATCAGAGCTTATTGCAGCATATCCAAGCTATATCCTTCTTGCATGCAACATATCGAAGCTTATTACAGCAAATCTGAGCTATATCCTTATTACATACAACATATCTGAGCTTATTGTAGCATATCTGAGCTTATTGTAGCAGATCCGAGTTATATCCTTTTTGCATGCAACAGATCTAAGTTGTATCATTCTTACATGCAACATATATGATCTTATTGCAACAGATCCGAGCTATATCCTTCTTGCATGCAACAGATTCGAGCTTATTGCAGCAGATCCAAGCTATATCCTTCTTGCATGTAGAAGATTCAAATTACATGTGTTGTTTAGGGAGAGGGCAACCTAGTGGGAATAGATTTCATCAGATTCTGAGGAGCATAGCTATTAGATGTTAGTTTTCTATTGGTTCTAACAGCTGCATGCATCATTCCTTCCATGCATGCAGTAGATTCGATTTGCATGTTGCAGATTGGCCGATGCATGTTATAGATCGGTATTCTACTGGTCTTCCTAGGTATGGATGATAGTTTTATCTCTGTTACAATCTAATTGAGGCATTCTGAGATTGATTTCAAGTATTTCCATGTATTAGCATTTGCTTTTATTTAATAAAACACAATGAGTTATTTATGGATACAACAATGACATGCATGTTACACGTGAGAACATAAAACTAAAAAATTACATCTAAAAACCCCAAAAACGCATCCATAAACCCCCAGAGTATCAGATATGTAACAGAGCATCCAATGGTAGCAGTAAATATCCAGAGCCATGGATCAAGGATTTTTCACTTAGTATTCAAATTTTTGGAAATAACTAAAATCTAAAAATGGAAGGACAAATAAATGAACACACCATCCACACAAATGACCACAAGATGTGACTTGGGAAATCTGATATGGGAGAGAACCCAAATAGAAGGTGAGGCCTATGCTCTGCTCTGCTCTCTTTTCTTTAGTTATAAAATGCAAGTACAAAGAAAATAACACTCTCAATGGAGTTTCCTTTGACACTGTGGCCTAAATGGTCGCTACAAAATATTCCTTCGCCTTTGTTGTGCTCTCAAATCCCACTCCTATATGCTCTGCTCAACTATGGAACACGTACAATGTTAAAGGAATGGAACACATTCTCTTCCAAGTGACCCAATATTTAACATAGCCCGATAGTCGTCTAGGGTCAGGGTCAGGGTTTTTGCATGCCTCAACCCTCAATTAATGTTAGGGTGTTCAACCTTTTATATTCTTCTTGAAAGTCCACATGTGACAAACCCCACATGTGTAAGTAATGGAGGCTGACGTGGCACCCACTCAATGCCATGGTGTCAACTTGTGGGAGGGATAACTTCTGCATATAAACTCCATTTGAGGTGATTTTTGAACTACTAGAAAGCTTTTAGTGTGTAGAATAGTATTGAGGGATGGAAATAATGTCCATAAAGTTTTGACCCCCAAAAGTGTCATTTGATGCCTCAAAATAGCTCTAGAAGGTTCCATACCCCAAATCTCCACACTGGGACTTGCCACTGAAAAGGGCCCTACAAGCCAATTCTTGCAATATTTCCACCTAGAAAGTAACAAGATAGATGAAAAATTATATAATGGTCCATTTCAGATCAATATTTTACAAACTCATGGTTTCAATATTTTACAAACTCATGGTTTTGGCTTTCCTTCTCTTATATTAGAGTTCCCTTGCCAGAGCTAAACTTGCTAAAAGGGGGTTTACAAATGACATGTTCCATCACTGTGGAAATGTGGACATGGACATGTGGTCCAACTATGGTCTTTTCTTGATATCAATCTCGATTTCTTCTTGGGATCCATGTCTTCACTATGCTACTCTGGTATCTCTATACATTGCTTTTAGTCTTCCATGTGCCTCCATGTTGGTTGCCTTTCTGGCTCCATGTTGATCCATGGTAAATATTTTGATGCTGACGCCCTTGCCTTTACTATTATTATTTCTTTGAATGGTGCAGGTGGTGATATACAACATACTTAGCTATTTGTTCTTCTTTCTTTGACTCTTTAACATGTGGTTCCCTAACTTCTTCTTCCTTTTTATGCCCTTCCTAGGGATTTTCTTCAAGTGCTTCTATAGGCTCTTCTTTTGATTCAACCCTAGACTCTTTGTCTAATGTATCATTAGCTACCACAATTAATTTCCCTACAAAGACTTCTTCAGGTGCCCCCTTGGGCCCTTCTTATTTAGTAATAGAAATATCCTACAATGTAATTTTTTTTTTCTTGTGCCACATCTTCAAAAACTTCTTCTACACATTAATCTCAATTGTACCAACTAAGTCCATCCAAGGATATCCCAAAACAATATCCACATTAACCATATCTATAACATGAAAATCTAAATGCAACACATATTTATCCATGATAATCTTCAAATCTTTAAAAAATTGAACATTTTCACCCTCAACTTGTTTGCTTTGAATATTATTTGCGGGAACTTGCACTCTTTTAACCAAGTTAACATTGATGAGATTATGCTTGCAACTAGGGTGAATAGAAACAATGACCTTCTCTTGTTGAATACATCCACGAACCTATAATACGAAGTTGTCGCATGAAAATAAATCCTTAGTGTTCTTCTTATCCTTCTTCACAACATGGGACCACTTATCTAAAAATACTTTTTCATATTCTTCATCTGAATGTGCCTCTGCTTCTTCATAGTTAAGTCCATATGATAGATTTGTTCTCCAAGATACTGAATATAGAGACTGTATCCATTTTATGTATTCTTCAAGACTAGGACCGTCATCTGTAAAAAAACATCTTGTTTGTTATAACCAGGAATAGAACTAGGGTTTATAGAAAATCACTTACTTTTCAATGGAGCTCCTTTATGTAGTGAAGATTTTAGGTGGCTAATGTAAAATGATCATAACTTATGCTATACTTCTCAAATTGGCTATTATGACCCCATTTATGAAATGTTGTGGCTTTTTTGGATCTACTAGCACTACTTTGATTGAAATTTGTGCACTCTATCAAAATAGATCCAATCTGCAAACCGTGTGATCATCCCTAGAAAAAAAAACTAAAAAAAAACTTGATTTTAAATCAACTATTACTCCACTTCCTAGACTCCATTTTGGACGATTGTTTTTTGAAATTGGGTATTTCCGAGAGGAATTCAGATCTACCATTGGATTTTTTCAAATTTTGCACAAAATGTTTCAGAAATTGACCTAAAATCCGCCTTCCTCTTCTTTTTCCACCAAAAAATTGCAAAAAGAAAACAAATCTCCTACTTCATTCCTAAGAAAGAGCTCTGATTCCACTTGTAGTGAAACTTGATATATATAAGAGAGAATAAACTGTAAAAATTCAGAAATAAACCCTTGATCTTGGGAATAAAACCCTTATCGTCAGAAATACCAAAATAATCATCATGAACAACACAAAATACAGAAGGAAGAACCCTTGAGGTAGGGTAACACCATCAATGACTCCTTGTGGAAGGAATCACTCCACCAACCATGTTTTCTACAATACAATATAATCCAACACATATCCAATACAATGATACTCATATGTATTTATACTTTCTCATGTGTATTCCTAGGGGTCTACGCCAACTACCCCTTATTATTGTATTATTTCTTTTTTATTACATAGTGGGCCTATTTATTACCCATCAACTACCAAATGGGCCTATTCCATTATTATAGCCACATTACATTCATTATCCCCTTGGTTACCTCCCTAGGTACCCCATATTATCCTCCATTATCCCCTTGGGTACCTCCCTAGGTACCCAACAAAGCTCATCGAAAGCTTTATGTTGATTCTTTACTGACTGGAAACTCTTACCACTTTCTATTACAACATGGAGTGGCGCAACTACTACTAAAAAGGATGCTATGAAATTTCATAGGTACTGTGCTACCCCAACAAAGCTCCTAACTTCAATGACATTAGTACACACTGACCATTTGAAGATGGATTCCATGTTCATGGGATCTATCTTGAGTTCCCCTCTACCAATCACGTACTGCAAATACACAAATGACTACTGAGGAAACTCATATTTTTTAAGTTTATTCAACACTTGATGCTTTCTCAAATTCTCTAACACTTGAATGAGATGTGAGATGCACTTTTACTAGGCAGAGCTATAAACCAATATGTCATCTATATACACTATTACAAATGAATCTAGATAGGGACGCAATACATCATTCATTAATCACATAAATGTAGTTGGTGCATTACATAAACCAGAAGGAATTACCAATCATTCATACAAACCTTGTCTTGTCTTGAAGGTAATCTTCCAAGTGTCTTTTTCTAGCTTGTACTTGGTGGTATCCTAATTTGAGATCCAACTTGGTGAAGTACTTGGTATACTGCACCTGTTCTAACAAATCATCGACCTTGGGTAGAGGGTACCAATTATTGAGTGTGATCTCATTCAAATCTCAGTAGTCGATACACATTCACCAAGTCCCATCCTTCTTGGGTACTATGATGATAGGTGACCCACAAGGTGAGGTTCTTGGTCGAATTACTCCCTGTTGCAATAATTTCTACAATTGTTTCTTCACTCCATTTTCTTCTAGGACAGACTATTTATACAACCCTATCTTTGGTAACAGGGAGTCAAGCAACAATTTTATCTCGTGCTCCACTTCCCTATTAGGCGGTATCCCTTTTGGCTCTTGGAACACTCCTATGTATACTTGCAACAACTCCTCCAACTATTAGTTATGTTCTTTGGTACATCTCTCCAGGGATGCCTTGACTCTTATCGATTCTTCCCATGACCGATTCTCTCTTAAGAAAAACAATACATTTTTTCTACTATAACTAATCAACTTTTTGGCTTGGTTAGCACTTACAAGAGAGATATTTGATTTGCCTTTATGTGCATTGATGGCGAAATACTTCCCATCATTGATCGAACAATACTAGTTTTCTCTTCTCATGAAAATCACATCCTTCATATACATGTAGGGGGTTCCAAACACTACACCACACACATCAAGGTGTACTATATTTGACTCCACTTCATCAATAAAATTTTCACTTACAACATTTTTGATCTTAGACTGTTTAGTGACATTTAAGATCTGCATCCTTATTCACCCATCCCAATGGATATGGGATTAGATGATCATGAACTTCCAACCCAAGCTTGTTGAAAAATATTTGGTATGAGGTTGGCTTGTAAATCAAAATCAAATAGAGCATCCACCTTAGTATTTTTTGACTTGGATATTAATGTAGAAGACTTTAATCATCTCATTCTCCTCCTTGTGATGACGGCTATTCAAATTCACCTCCTTCTACACCAAGGTGCAGACAATCTTCTCATCCACATTTGAGTTGCTCTTTACTAAGTTGCCCAAATCCATCCTTAGTAGGTTCTTCTTCTTGACATCCTTCTTACGATTCTTTGGATTCATTTCTAGATGTAGCCTCCAACACTTAGTTTCAGCATGACTGTCATTATTACAATTGTTGCAGTGGTTGTTTGGATCCTTGCACTAATGTGTAGTGGATTTTGTTTTCTTGTCTTTTGTAACGTCCTTGGCCACCCAAGCCAGAAAATGCCATTACAATTATTCTCTGTTACCAAACTGTAACATACCTAGCCTCCCACAGGATGGGCATGCCACACCAAGAATGCACCTCTTGGCTGATTTCGAATCTCTGATGACAATTAATTAATAAAGAAACATGAAATACTTACAAGCAATGATCAAGATTCACACCACAACATAAAAGACATGCACAATATACCATGCACAACATTAAATAGCAAGCATGCATATTATAGGTACAAATCTAAGGTATAATAATTTGTTACGCAGCGAAAATAAATACATAAGAAAAGGAAACCATAACATAGAGAACTTGTCTTTTATAAAAGAAGACACCAACAAGCTGCAGGCCAAGGACGTTCCACCCAAACGTAGACACTGTTGTTCCAAGTCTCAACAACAATGTCACCCCCGAGCCAGGGCTATGAATCCACAAGGACGGTTCCAGAGTGTTACTTGGCTTCTATAACCAATCAACACTCAAGCTCTCACAAGATTCTCCAGCACTCACAATAATCCAAGTACCTAGCTCTCTTCTACCCAGCTTGGACCACCCAAGAGAATGGACCTCTATCCTTCTCTGCCACACAGTCCCTCTCCTTCCAGGGCTCTAGTGCAGCTAGTCCAAAATCTCCATGTTGGGACTCTCAAGACTCATAGTTGTGATCAAAGTTGAACACATGTCAAGCATATCAGACATGCATGCCTCCAATCATGGCTAGATTACACTAGCAATCTCTACAACCAATAATCGTGGTTGTTATTCAACAGTTCATCTTCCTTTCCTAAGCCAAGACACAAAAAATAAGGAAAGATGAGTGAGTGAATGAATGAATGGAGTACATACTCCACGAGAGAGGATGAACAGTGAGCAAATTGGGTGAATGAACACGTGAGGCAACCAACAAAAACACCAGAAGAGGGAGGGGAATGAGAGTGAGCGAAAGACCGAATGAATGAGAGAATTAGCCCATCGGAGAACCCCTTCCATAGACCAGGGACGAGTTTTTGTAATTCATGGGGATCAAGAACCTCTTGGCCTTCCCCCAAGAACTCACATAACTGATTTCCCCCCTATTACACAAAATGGGTAATATAAAATAAATAAGCACTTAGCCCCTCAAGCCCCCTTTCTTGTGGAACCATAGCCCCCTATAACTCTAGTCCTTGTCCGTCTAACAGCCAACGATGTATTTATTATTAATAATGATCAAAACATTACATTTCTTAGGCACACTGGCCTTTTCATAATTGTTTGGGCACTCCGGCCTCTTAACAACGTAACAATACATTATTTAATATGGGGGCTCAAAACCCAGGGTGTTATATCTTTTCCTTTCCACTTCTTCATTCCCTCCTCATAAGCATCTTGGTGGTATTTTTTGTTTTGAACAGTTTGGCTATCCTTTCTTATGGACTATATTCTCCAGACAATGTACTTGCATACAAGCCTTATCAATTGTCCCATATTTGAAGAGAACCACTTGCTTTTGTAGATGGTTGTGTAGACCCCCCAGATCTCGAGGAGTACATGTGGGTTTTTGGGAGATATACCCAACATAATCACCATTTTATTGAACTTGATGGTGTACTCTTACGCACTCTACCCTTGCCTTTGCCTCAAGTGATGCCAATGAATCCTATGGTCCTCTACATACCCAATAGGGTAGAATTGGGACTTGATAAGGTTTTTAAACACCCCCCACTTAGTTACTTGTGGATCACCCTCCAGCCTAAGTGTCTTTGTGTGGCTTTCCCACTAGCTTAGTGCATGGCCCTCTAGTTTTAGTTGGGAAAATGAAATATTTTGCTCTTTTTCTATATTATAGACACTAAAATACACTTCTAATTGTTTCAACCAATAATTCAACTTAATAGCATCAATATCACCTTAGTAGGGTTTGATGTCCACTTTCGCTTCCATTTTAAATAAAGGTTGTGAAGGAGTAATGGCACTAGAACTTGGTTGTTCTTTCTTGGGCTCTTTCTTTGACTCCTTTTCTAGGTCTTCATTATCTCCCAATTTCTCATCCAATCCAACTTCTAAGTTCAAGCCACCAACCTCCCCAAAAGGTCTGAACTTGTTCACAAGAGTTTCCATGAGGAGGGCCATGTTGCAAGAGATATTAATGACTTGTTCTTCTAGCCTCACAAATCTCTCTTCTGTTGCATCCCAAGGGTTGTTATGAATGGACTCATCTACCATGGCTAGGGTTTTGCGACTTCCTTTTTAAACCAATTCTTGGATATTCCAACTTCCCACAAAAACTTTAAAGAAAATTACTCTGATACCAATATGATCTACAAATTGTTGTAGATATTCCACTGGAACAATTCGTCACAAAAGATCTTGCAATATTCAAAAATATTTTTATTATGCAATTTAGTTCCTTAGATCTCAGAGTTATTATTACTAGCTTAGTGCTCAAATTTATGGAAATAACTAAAATTTAAAAATGAAAGGACAAATAAATGAACAAATCATCCACACAAATGAACACAAGATGTCACTTGGGAAGCATTATATGGGAGAAAACCTAGCTAGAAGGTGAGGCCTTTGCTCTGCTCTCTTTTCTTAGTTATAAAATGCAAGTACAAAGAAAGGGGCACTCTCTATGAGTTGTAATGTCCCTTTCCAAGTAGGAGCTCCAGAGAGGAGTGTTGAGTAGTCTAAACATCCCCTTTTAGACTATAGATCGAGAGAAATAGGGGAAACAAGGTCATTTGATGTCATTCCACGAGGGAATTTTATATTTTGAAAGTGACATTAAGTGAAAAGTGGGAAAAGCGCATTTTAAGTGAATTAAGCCAACAATAGATGGGCGCCTAAGTGAAGGAGCTAATTATAGAGGTCAATGGAGAATTAGGGATTGAGTGGGTATATGAAGGGAAAAAGCGACCTAATTCCTCATTATCACAGTTTATGATTTGACAATTGAGCTTTGAGGAGAAAACACAGGTTCATGCGAATATGTGGAGATTTTGAATTTCAGGAGGAAGACACCAATGGGTTGATTTCAGTGTTGAGAGACACACCCTAGTCATTAGGAAGATCATCTAGATCTTTCATTGTTTTGCAGCAACAATTTTTCAAGTTCAGACAATTAGGGCGCACTTCACCAGGGTGAGGGCACGAGGGCTAGGAAATTTAGGGGTTTAGTTGGTCCCGACTAGGGAGAATCCAAGGATTTCCTTCCGACCCAGTTGAGAGGAAGGTAGGGCACATCTTTTGAGATACTTCTTGTGAGATTTTGACAGAGGAATCCTCTAGGGCGCACCAAACATCTATTGAGGGTGAAACACTTGGGGAGGCACAATTAGGTTTCCAAAGAGATCATCAGACCAGATCTGGGGAAAATATTCTGACCCAATTCAAAGGAGGCCAGGGCGCTTAGATTGAGACAGTTATAGACAGATTTCGATGGTGCAATCACTAGGGCGCAACAGTTGAGCTGAGGAGGGGCGCAAACCCCAGGGGATCCCATTCGGGGTTTGTACATATCAACAAAGGGTCGATCTTCAGTCCAACAGTTACCGAGAGGAGATTTGAGGTCATGGTGACCCAGTTGGGACAAATTTCAGGGTTATCAGAGCAGTTTAGCCACCAGGGCGAACATTCAAGTCTTGCAACAATTGTCGTGTGAGTTGTCGAGCGCATGGAGCAGTTTTCGACGGTTCTTATTCTCATCCATTGATCCAACAAGCTTCTTTATTCATAGTATTTTGATTTAGCATTGTTAATTGTATTCCATCTAAGATCCATCTAGACTTGATCTAGCTAAGAGATTCATTTTTTTTCCCCGCATGCGATATTGTACTTTCAGTCACATTTCATAATAAACTTGGTTGCAGTTGTTTTGTGTTTTATATCCATTGCATGTTTGTTATAAACTAGTAAACACAAGAAAACACATTCAAAACTACTGAAACACAAGAAAACACATTCAAAACTACTGAAACACAAAGAAAAACCTTTAACCACATCCATAATCCCAAAGAGTATCAGTTTCTTTAGCAGATAGTCGCCAGTTGAGGCATATATTTCGATTTGTGGATCTAGGGATATTACAGTGGTATTAGAGATTTAGTCCTGCCAGCCTGTGACTAAAGTTTCGATGAGTTCAACAAAGAAACTAGAGGGCCATGAGCACTTAGGTGACGAATATGCCACTTACAACAGATGCAGGGAAAGGAGGACACCTAGGGAAGATTATACCCCCTTTCCTCACAGTTCAGAGGAAGAGGAAGAGGCACATAGAGAATCAAAGAGAGGGGCATTGCGTGAGGCAGAGAGGATGATGGGAGACATGCATTAAAGGCCAAAAGGTAGTGGAAAATCACCCATGGAATCAGATACAACCTTCATGCAGGTTATTAGCAATTTGGTGATCAGTCCACAGGCCATGACTCAGTCCTTGGCACAGATGGCTGATAGATTGACTGCAGGGAGCATTCCAAGCACAAATGCCACGCATGCAACACGGAGAACTCATAGGCAGGAAGTAGACCCCATTCACTTACTCACACATACACTTCATTGAGTAGGATCCCCAGACCATAATTCCCTAGCTTTCATAGGGAACCTCTAGTAGTAGTACAACAACCAGTAGCACCGAGGCATACTACATAGGCAGAGGATATTTTAGAGTACAAGAGAGAGTATGCAGCATTGGAACTGGAGTTCCATCAGGACATGACCTTGGTATAGTATTGTGGACTCAGACTCAGGAACTGCCCTATAGATCCTCAGAGGGGAGGACAACAAAAACAACAACAACAAGGACAAAAAATAGATTTCATCAGGAAAGTAGGTAAACTCATTATACCTTATTTCGACGGATCATCTAGATGCACTGCCAGAGCTTGGGTACATAAACTAGACACATACTACAAGATCAACCAGATGACAAAGACATGGGCCATCAATTCCGCTACCTTGCATTTAGAGGGAGAGGCACATGAGTGGTGGCATCATGGACTAGTGATGCTGGGTCACAATCACATCACTTCATACAGGGAGTTCACAGAGAGGATCGTGGATAGATTTGACAGGAGATATCCAAAAATCCAATTCAGGGATTTAGCCCAGTTGAGACAAACCGACACACCTGAGGCATTCATCATAGAGTTTCAGAGGGTAGTCGTGGCAATGAAAAACATTTCAGAGCCTAGACTGATCATGCTTTTCACAGAGGGTCTCACATAAACCTTGAGAGGATGGGTGAAAGCCTACATACCTCATATGCTATAGGATGCCATCCTATGCACTAGAGATCTAGCAGACTCAGTGCTAAAAACCAATTTTTTTTCCAAACCCTTTGTGCCATAGAAGGACCGGGATAGGAAACCATTTCAGAGAGAGTGAAAGGGTAAGGAGAAGTCGAATGATGATATGAGGCGTGAGCTTATGAGGGAGAAGCTATGCATCACTTGCAAAGACCCATGGGTCCATAGCCATAGGTTCATGGGTAGGGGAGAAATCCACTACATTGAGGTTGCAATAGACAATGATGAGGAAGAACGGGGAAGTCACGCACAAGACAATGAGTCCACTAGCTCAGAGGAGGATGCATTACAGGCAGGGGAGAAGCCTCCACGCAAACCACTGACACCGGTAGGGGCCCAACCATCGATAGAGCCTCAACCTCGCGATAAGACTAAGAGACAACACCAGCAAAGGGAAGAGTCATAGCGACCCTTTATGGGATCCCTAGGTATGACACCCTCAAGATCAGAGGGACTATTCAGGGATGACATACCATTGCCCTGATAGATGGTGGGCCAACCCACAACTTCATTAACGTTGCATTGGTATCGAGGTGAGCACTATAGATAGAGGAGTTTGAGGGGTTTGATGTTGCAGTAGCAGATGGCCACACAGTAGAGTGTGTAGACAGAGTCTCAAACTAGGAGGAAAATTTAGGTAACTACACCATGAGAGATGCATTCTATGTAGTTGACCTTTTTGACACATATGTGGTGTTGGGAGTCCAATGGTTGATCAACTTGGGAAATATTTCTACCAACTACCAAACCCTTGAGATGGGGTTCAGAAGCAGTGAGGGAAAGGGGATTGTATTGCGAGGTATGTCAACAAGGGCACCCAGGACAATGTCGACAAAGACGATGGAGAGGATCTTCAGGCATGGGGAAGTAGCATATGTTGCAGAGTGCTTAATCACCACACAGAGGGATTCAGACGACCAATAATAGTATCAAACAAAGATCAGGACTTTGTTGAATTGGCATCAACAGGTTTTTGAATAGATTCTGCCAGGGAGACCACTTGATAGAGGGTTTGAGCACACCATTGAATTGGAGGAGGGTGCAAAACCCGTGATTACAACACCCTAACGTCATCCTAGGAGGTTCAAGGATGAGATAGAAAAAGCAATCAAGGAATTGCTAGCGATGGGACACATCAAACCCAACTGTAGTCCATTCACTTCTTTAATTGTCTTAGTCCTGAAGAAAGATGGTACCATGAGGATGTGTATAGATTACCACGCTTTGAACAAGAAGATCATAAAAAACCGATATCCTATATGGATGAACTACATGGAGCATTTTTCTTCTCTAAGGTTGACCTACGCTCTGGATATCATTAGATCAACATTAGAGAGAAGGATACAGAGAAGATGACATTCTGATGCCACTATGTCATTTTGAGTTCTTGGTTATGCCATTTGGGCCAACCAATGCACCAACCACGTTTCAGTCTTTCATGAACCATATATTCCGAGATCACTTGAGGAAATCAATATTGGTATTCTTCGACGACATTTTGGTATACAAAAAGACATGGCAGGAGCATCTAAGGCATTTGGATGAGGTACTCAACATCATGGAGTCAGAGTCACTGTATGCCAATGAGTCAAAGTGTGAGTTTGGCATGACATAAATGTTGTACTTGGGGCACATTATCAATGCACAGGGGGTACAGGTGGACCAAGAGAAGATCAAGGCCATTTTTTATTGGCCAACACCCAAGAACGTGACAGAGTTGAGGAGTTTCTTTGGGCTATGCAACTATTACATGAGGTTCGTGAAGGGTTTTTCACAGTTGGGGGCACCACTCATAGACCTCACCAGAAAAGGGGCCTTCATCTGGACAGACGAGTCACATAATGCATTTGATCATATGAAAGAAGTCATGGGCACATGCTCGATATTAGCATTGTTGGATTTCATGCTACCGTTTGTACTAGAGTGTGATGCATCGCGAGAGGGGAGCATAGCAGTGTTGATGCAGGGGGGGACACCCCATTGTATTTGAGAGTCATAAGCTCAGTCAGCTTGAGCGACTGTACTCAATCTATGACAAGGAGATTCTTGCAATCATGCATGCCTTGACCAAATTCAGACAATACTTGGTGGGAAACAAATTTGTCGTCAGGACAAACCATAATAGTTTGAAGTATTTCCTTGAGCAAAAGGATCTCAGCGAGCGTTAGCAGAAGTGGGTGACAAAGGTCCAGGCCTTTGATTTTGACATAGAGTATGTCAAGGGGAAGAAGAACATTGTAGCGGATGCACTATCTAGGAGACCAACAACTTGTTCCTTAATGGAGATTTCAGCAGATTGGAAATCCCAGTTGTTAGTGGAATATTCCAAGAACAAATCGCTTGTGAGATATTGGATGGACAAGTACAGGATGACAGGTACAAAGTCATCGAAGATGTCATCTTCTACAAATACTGAGTCTACCTAGTGCCGGGATCAGGTCAACGAAAAATTAGGGTTTGAGTGGGTATAGAAAAGGAAAAAGTGACCTAATTCCTCATTATCACAGTTTATGATTTGGCATTTGAGCTATGAGGAGAAAACACAGGTTCAGGTGAATTAGTGGAGATTGTGGATTCCAAGAGGAAGACACCAGTGCGTTGATTCTGGTGCTGAGAGACTCACCCTAGTCACCAGGAAGATCATCCAAATCTTCCATCGTTTTGCAGCAACAATTTTATAGGTTCAAACAACTAGGGCACACTTAACCAGGTGAGGGTGTGAGGGCTAGGAGACTCAAGGGTTTAGCTGGTCCCGAATAACGAGAATCCAGGGATTTCCTTCCAACCCAATTGAGAGGAAGGCAAGGCACATATTTTGAGATAATTCTCACGATATTCCGATGAAGGAATCCTCTAGGGTGCACCAAACAACTATTGAGGGCGCATCACTTGGGGAGGCACAATTAGGGTTCGAGAGAGATCATCGGACCAAATCTGGGGAAACCCTTCTGACCCAGTTCAGAGGAGGTCAGGACGCTTAAATTGAGATAGTTATAGCTGGATTTTGTCGATGGAATCACTAGGACACAACAAATGAGCCGAGGAGGGGCGCAACCCCCCAAGGGATCCCATTTGGGGTTCATACATATCAACATAGGGCCGATCTTCAGTCTGACAGTTATTGAGAGGAGATTTGAGGTCAAGGCAACCCAACTGGGACATATTTTAGGGTTATCAGAGGATTTTAGCCACCGAGGTGAACATTCCAATCTTGCAAAAGTTGTTGTGTGAGTTATCGAGTGCATGCAACAATTTTCGGCAGTTCTTCTTCTCATCCATTGATCCGACAAGCTTCTTTATTCCAAGTATTTTGATTTAACACCGTTGATTGTATTCTAGCTAAGATCCATCTAGTCTTGATCTAGTTGAGAGATTCATTTTATTTCCCTGCATGCGATATTGTACCTTCAATCATATTTCATAATAAACTTGGTTGTTGTTGTTCTGTGTTTTGTATCTTTTGCATGTTTGTTATACACCGGTAAATACAAGAAAACACATTCAAAACTATTGAAACACAAAGCAAAACCTTTAACCGCATCCATAATCCCAAACAATATCAGTTTCTTCAGCAGATAGTCAACAATTGAGACATATATTTCGATCTATGGATCTATGGATATTATAGGAGTTGCCTTTGATCATGTGATCTGAATGGTTGCTACAAAATATTCCTCATCCTTTGTCATGCTCTCAAATCCCACTCCTAGATGCTCTGCTTAACCATGGAATAAGTACAATGTTAAAGGAATGGAACCCCTTCTCTTTCTAGTGGCCCAATATTTAACATAGCCTGATAGTCATCCAATGTTAGGGTTAAGGTTTTTGCATGCCTCAACCCTCAATTAATGTTAGTGTTTTGGACCCTTTAGAATTTTCTTGAAATTCCACACATGACTAACCCCACATGTGTGAGTAATGGGGGTTGACATGGCATCCACTCAGTGCCATGGTGGTCAACATGGTACGTCAACTTGTGGGAGGGGTAAGTTCTGCATGCAAACTCAAATTGAGGTGATTTTTGAACCATTGGAAAGTTTTTGGTGTGTAGAATAACATTGAAGATGACAACAATGCTCACAAAGTTTTGACCCCCAAAATTGTCATTTGATGCCTCAAATTAGCTTTGGAAGGTTCCAGACCCCAAATCTCCACATTGGAAGTTGCCACTAAGAAGGGCCATGCAAGCCAATTCCTCCAATATTTCCACCTAGAAAGTACCAAGATATATGACAAATTATATAATGGTCCATTTCAGATCAATCTTTTACAAATTCATGGTTTTGACTTTGCTGCTCTTATATTAGAGTTCCCTTGCCAAAGCTAAGCTTGCCAAAACGGGTTTACAAATGACATGTGCCATCACTATGGAAATGTGGAGATGTTAAAACACATCTTTTGGAGGTGTTCATTTGCAAAAAAATTGGAAGTTTGTGCAACTATATCTCATTGGTATTTTTCAAGGGAACATCCACTGACATGCAACTTTGCGAGACAAATCCATAATCTTAAGTCACTTGTAGGTTTTTGACAATGTATTAGTATTTGAGTGTTGTATTCCATTTGGAGGTTACATTGTAAGTCTCTTTTCGAAAGGCATATTGGTTCCATTAGCAAATTTCAAAACTTAGATATGGAAAAAGATTGTGTCCAAACCAAGGTTAAAGGCTTTCTACCAACGAAGGATGTAAAAAAAGTATCATCCTCATCTTCAGATGAGTTTGTAAACAAATTCAATGCTTTATGTTATGGATAACACCTATACTTTTTTTTTAAGAAGGAAAAATGCTTTGGTACTCAATATTATGGACCTAGCCTACTATCTCAAGAGCTCAACATGTAGCAACCTTATTATGTAGAGACAAAACCTTGCCACATGTAATAACCTAGTATCATGTAGCAACCTTATTATGTAGAGACAAAACCTTGCCACATGTAATAACCTAGTATGTAAGGGTGTAGACTTCCACTCCTACCATATGCCCCCAAATCTTGAACTCTTAACTGGTTTCCTTACACCAAATGAAGATGAACTCTTACCCCAATAAAAATAGTTTTAAATTATACCTCAAAACCAAAACTAAAAAGATACTCCTAAAACGATAATTTCAACCCTAATCGGTGTCCACATATACCTTTCAACATTGTTGGGGTTACTAGTAAAAGAGTAGAGTGATATCTGAAACACCTGGCCATCACCTCCATATATATAACCGACGACACTACACCTCGGTTGCTGCGCTTATATTATCTTGTGATGACCTGAACTTTATGTATAATATAGGCGCTATATTTTTCCAAAAAAGACAAAGGTTTAAATTTTAAATTGCGGGCACAACCGCCGACGAAGATTGGAGGTTAAACGTTGATGTGTGGTCGTGTTTTATCTAATTTTCATAATCTATACCGTTCTTGTGTGTGAATCTCATTCTAAGATGTATCTGATAGGATTGACTTGTAAAATTTACTAGCAATCATACTCACTTCATTCCAGGTGATTGAAATAGTAATAGAAATGGAAGCCACTCTTGTTCCTTCCACTTGTTGCGTAGCACATACTGTCCCAGGGCGGAGGAAGCTCAGAAGGTTTCCTTGCACTGTTGCTTTGCACTTGAAATCTCAATTTCAATCTCATGGTACTGCATATCTCTGGCAAATTACAAGACTAATTAAGAACGATGTCTGAACTCCCCAGTATTAGAGAAACACTTGCTTTTGCAGAGATATGAGATACATGAGAGTTATGCTAATCGAGGGTAGTTGAATGAATTGATGTATTACAGATTCTTGTACATGGAGGTCAATCAGGAGGCTGTTGAAGAGCTACGGGGAATCAATTGCAAGGGTCTCTCCAGAGGAATCATTGAAACAAGGGCATTGGGTGAAGTTAATCTGTGGAGCGAGCTTTGAGGTAGCATTCTGCTGTGTCTGCATAAAATACAAGTTGCTGCAAACAAGCAAGTCTTATGACAAAGTATGGATATAATTCATGAAATTGTGACTTGCAGGACGTGGCAGATGTCCGAAATCTTTCTCTCGTTTACACTCTAGCTGGTGGTAATGCAATTATTACACCCTTTTGAATGAAAACCATATTTTTCCTTTTTAATTAACAGATGTCCTCGGCTAGCTGGTGGTAATGCAATTTTTACATCCTTTAAATGAAACCTATATTTTCCTTTTTTAATTAATAGATGTCCTCAGCAATGAGGCCTTGGTTCAGTGGTGAATGACATGCGTTTCAAAGGGATGAGGCTGGGTGTAAGCTCTAGTTCATTTTGGAAAAATACTTACTTTTTGAGTCAAGAGGGTTTTGAGTTAAGAGGGTTAGTTTAATTGGTTGATGTGTTGCTAAGCATTTCACTAGTTTTAACTAGTTACATGTTAGCTGTGTTTGAATCCCATGAATAAGGTGTACTAGTTTACACTAATAGGTTAATAGTAGGTTTACTAATAGGTTAATAGTAGGTTTACTAGGAATACCATTTAGAAACGTGAGAAACATCCTTGAGTTTTCCATGGGTTTTCATTTGAAAAAATACTTACTCTTCAAAACGGATGTCTGATTTTTTTTTCCTCTCGTTTACACTCTAGTTGGTGGTAATGCAATTTTTACACCTCTGAGTGAAACCCGTATTTCCCGTTTTTAATTAACAACTGTTCTCAGCAATGGGGCCTTGGTCCAGTGGTGAATGACCCAATTTTCAAAGGGATGAGACTGGGCGTAAATCCCAGTTCATTTTGGCAAAATACCTTCCCCTCAGACCTGGTACCTATGCCAAAGGAAGTCTGCAATATGCTGTGCAGTCCTCAACCTTGAGACACGTTTTCGAAACATTTCAAAACAAAATTCTGTCCAACCACACTGAAAAAGGGCAGCAACCCCTCCCTAGGTCTGTATGATGAGCCAAATAGGCTGTAGGCTTGTTATTCTCCCCAATTTGAATTCCAGCCAGCCAGCTTGGTGAGAGAATTAGTCTGCAGTGTTCGCCAGTTGGTCAGACCTCTGGACAGCTCAGTAAGATAAGATAATTTATTAATCTCCAACAAATGACCAGAAGAAAGTTCAATGAGACTACATTGTTAGAAGTGAAAAACATCAGTCTGTAAACTTTGTATTTGATGTCCAATTAACAATCTCATTTATTTACTAAGTGTGGCATTCAACTGTACTTATTCCAATGACATAGATTGGCACTGATCAAGAATACAGTACAAGCAAACACACATTGCTAAATTGTGACTCTGATATGTTTATGGCTTGCAGTTGACTGCATTGACTGTGCAGCAGAGGAATCCGTTGTTACTGCAGTAAATGAAGGTATTGCTATGGCACAACAGATTTTTATGTCGGGAGACATTGATGAGAGGCTATCCTTGCGAAGGCCTTGGGTAATGATCAGTGTGAATGATGACAAGGATCTTCACTTCCGCAAAGCTCGTAAGTCTTCTCGATCTGAAAACCCTTATTTCAATTTGGCAATACTTCTTTGATTTGACTGTAAAAGTATACGCAGAACTGATGGTGCAACACACACAACACGTTGATCTGTGTTGTATATTAATATGAACATATAGTTACAGATATAGTTACAAATAAGTTAGGGAGGTTAGTATAACTTACCTATTCCTGTAACAGAACAGATAAATTAACTAATGATGTAATTATTTCATTTCCTTAACACTCCCTTAATTACATCCGGTAATAACATTAATTAAAAACTATCACTATCACCAGTTTCCCTTGGACTAAGATTTCTTCTCATCTTTGATTGTTTACAATGCATTAGACTCCCCCTTAAACATAACTTAAGACTCCCCCTTAAACATAACTTGGTCCTAACCAATGTTGTATATCTCGTATCGGGGAAAGTATCGACGAGGGTCTGGAATGTAACTTCTCGGTGACATCGGCGGAAAATATCGGAATATCTTGGAAAATGTTGCTAGACATGGGTCTAACTCGGAATATCTCGGATATATCGGACAGGGGTTTAACTCGGAATTTATTGGAATATCGGAGAGATATACAACACTGGTCCTAACCATCTCTGAGATTATTCTATCTCACATTCCCCTTGTGTTAATCGAAGATTCAACTTCTCCGATTCACCATCAAGCTTACATACGAGTACACCTGCCACCCTCGTACCTATACTAGTGGTTCATTCCACAACTTGATGTGTCTTCCGCTCTACACAGATACACGCTACATGATCACACACTAATCTATGTAGGCCTGACTCAACAGGGCTTAAAAAACATTTAGGGAATACAACTTGCCTATGGCAAGACTCACAACTTTGGACCAAAAGCTCTCTGGGGTGTCGGGTACAACTGATCATGCACCCCCAAATTACAACATTTCATCTCATTACAGGGTAGTCATCTCTTTGCTGCCTTCTTCTTCGGTTCGCTTCTTGCCTTGCAATGATCTGCCAATACCTTCTCTCCACCACTTCATAGTGGATTCTTATATAATTGCCGGTGACTCCATACCAAAATTTGTGTTGCATTCAGTCTCTACGCCTGTCTGCGTATATTCCTTCTTTGCTCCACTTTTTCTTTATGCCTTTGTGCTTGTCTGCGTATCTTCCTTCTTCGTGACTTCCCCCATCTTCTCTAGTCTTCGTAGCTTCTCACTTCTTGGTGGCTTTTCGGCTTTCCTCTATGCTTCTTATGTCTTCATGGCTTCTCACATCTTCGCTGCTTCTCGTGGCTTCGTCACGTTGCTATTGCTTTCGTACCCTTGGAAATACACTTCACTTTCGCCTTTCGTCGTATTTTGACTTGTTCCCGTCTGCTCAATAATGCTGAAACGTTGTCCACAGAATGGTTCAATGTCAACGATACTTGCTCTTCAACTCTGAAGAGGCTTTTACCTATGTTTTGCAACTTCTTTTCCTAGGAAGCCTAGGAAGCCTCGACCTTCCGTCTTGCAAACTATTCGCTCCATGGCGACTCTTCTGGCGATACCCTTCTTCATCTAGATATTCTTCATTTTGTTGCAATTCAAAGATTTCATCAAATTTAAAGGTTTATTGAATTCGTTTTGTTCAACACTAGGCCATGATTCATCATCCACACTCTTCTATCATCAACCCAGAACAATGGCGCATAATAGATCATAACCCTTGATCCATACCATAAACTTTCTTTCCAGAGTATTTAATACTTTGGTGCTTTGTCTCTTAACAGAAATTGCAAGGAGACATCCATAACTTTGTTAAATTTGGTAGCATCGACAATCATTCTCCAATGAGAGGCCATATGGGCCACCCTGAGGCTAGCCAGGGAGATTTGGAGAATCAACCAGTCTTGTGAGGTATTGACAAAATCCAGGGGGAATGTACAACCTCTGTGAGTCAAACCAAAAGTCAGGACGAACAAGATGCTATATGATCTTGTGAGTCAAGCCAAGGCAAAGGTAGAAGCCTTGTAAGTCTAAGACAAAAGTCAAGATGTAAGTCTAATGCAAAAGTTAGGGGGGAACGTACAACCTCTGTGAGCATAGACAGTCTAGTGTAAAAGTCAGGGGGAATGTACAACCTCTGTGAGCATAGACAGACTAGTGAAAAAGTCAGGGGGAACATACAACCTCTGTGAGCCTAGTCAAGCCTTGTGAGCCATGAGCAAAAGTCAAGGCATCTAGCAAAAGTTAGGTTGAACATAAAATTCCTATGAGCTAGAAACAAACAATTTTCCTGATATTGCAAATGATGTAAATGTATTGATCTAGTGCGTTGGCACGTGTAACACCACCCACCATGAAGAAATTCGAATTGCTTTGTAAAGAGTTGAGTTGTAAAAGTCAAAATTGCATGTCTAAGTCAAAGTCAAAGTTGTCAAGTTTTTGTTGCATGTTGCATGTTGCATGCATGCATGTCCAATCAAGGTCGAGTCAATTGCTGAGTTGGCATGACATGCAGTGCCATATCCAGGACGAGTTGTAACTGGAGTCTCAAGTCTAGTTCTGAATTCGAACTAAGTAAAGTTCTAAATTTGAACTGAAGTGTAAAGTCGAGTTATGGAAGCATGCATTCTAGCTTCTAAATTCGAGCCCTCTCTCTTCACCTCTCCATTCCTTTATAAGCAGAGGTCGACCCTCCTTCTTCACATCGTGTGCTACAACGTGAGGGTGAAGGTGTATAGGGCAACAAGTGTGTTTTACTGTGCTGGCATATAACAGGTTGCGAGTAGTAGCTGATACAGGCTGCGAGTAACAGCTGATACAGGTTGCGAGTAGCAGCTGATACAGGCCGTGAGTAACAACACATAACAGGCTGTGAGTAGCAGCATATACAGGTTGCGAGTAGCAGCTGACACAGGCCGTGAGTAGCAGCATATACAGGCTGCGAGTAGCAGTTAATACAAGCTGGGAGTAGCAACATATATATCAACAGTTATATCAGTGCAGAAAAGACATAAATTTAGCACTCAGGCAGTGCACAACTTCTTCCACAATGCTGGTATATAATAGAGGTATTTATCAGCAAGTTTATGAGTCTGTTACAGGTTACACAGTCTGGTCTAAGTCGTCTTGGCAAGCTCGTTAAGAGCAAAAATTCATGGTGGAATATTTCTAAGTGATCATACATTATTAATGCAAAAAAAGAAGATTGTTTGCTGGGGATTTTCTCCCTGTATAGGGTTTTCCAGGGTATATGCGTTGTGATCTTGCATGCTGGTAAATTCTTATGGTTTTTGCTATTCTGGTTTATGGATTATAGTAAGCTGAAATCAAAGTGTTGAAGAATTTAAAGTAATAGTCCACATATTATATCAAGCTCGAAAAATTCAACAAACTCACTAGTAACGAAATCTGTAAATGGATAATCTATCGAAATCTGGAAACCATTATTTACGAGTGCACCTAAGCATTTTCTTGAAGAAGTACGATAACAATTCCAGGCTTACATAAAAACACATAGCTGATAAGAAAATCACTGTTCAAACTTCATATATTCTTTACTCCAAAGAAAGATTTAATCGATCAAGCCAATAGTCTCTGGTTATTATCGCACCAATCAAACTCATATACAGAGGCACAAGACAGAACATCTATAACAGGAAAAGGATAATATCTTTACCTATTTCTGAAGATCATACTCATTCCTGGAAATCTCCCACATATACACAGAATTTCCAGTCTAAACTCCAACTCAATAATTTGTCAAGGCCGACTGCTCACATCTGGTCGCCTCATCTCTTAACTCAGAAATCAACTCTACACTGGCCCGATTTGACAATTTTGGCGTTCTACTCTTGCCCTGGCCACCACGAATATCGTACATGCCCTCTTACACCAAGACAACAACAACCCTCTCTTACATTACTCTCGTACCCTCCATATTCTTGGGTGCCTGGGCCCTCTCATGAGAGAGTGAGGCCCAAACCCACTCTGATACCATGTAAAAGTATACGCAGAACTGATGGTGCAACACACACAGCACGCTGATCTGTATTGTATATTAATATGAACGCATAGTTACAGATATAGTTACAAAAAAGTTACGGAGGTTAGTATAACTTACCAACTCCTGTAACCGAACAGACTAATTAACTAAGGATGTAATTATCTCATTTCCTTAACATTGAGAACCATCTTCAAGAAAAGCCTAGGATTTCTGTCAAAATCGTTAAGAGGACAATTGCGATTGTCACAACCTTTTGTTTTCTACAAATGAAGTTCTTTATGAATACTGAAAATCCTAAAGATAAGAACGAGGAAAACAAATTGTAGAGTTTTCCACAGATCGAATGCAGTTGATGGGACTGAAAAATTACATTGTATGTATTGCACACAGGGAGTGTGTAATGTATCTGAATTCCAAGTATAGAAAGTGATAAATAAATATGTAAGAAGAATTCATACAACTATGTAAACAGAAGTAGAAAACTTATTTTTATGTGGCAGTAGCAGTGAAAGAGGTCTCAAAAGTAAATCTAGGTGTTAAATTTATAAGCAGCTGCAAGAGCCATTCTCCTGGAGGATGGCTAAGACCCTAGACGAGATCTAGGGCCCCCAGTGCACTCCTGGGGTACTTGGTCTGGGACCAAACAGTTAGTGCCTTGGCATAAGACCCTTGTGAG
>ML788831.1:5683-35284 GCA_009831015.1 Picea engelmannii
AGAGGTTCATTCACATGTAGAGTCAAAATCTTACATAGAGTGAGTGATTATTATTATTTGTTGAATATTTTTTAATTGATACGAAATCAAGACATGGTACTTTGATATACTCGCGATTTTGAATCATATTTTTACAAAATATCATTCACAAAACCTATTTATCCATATACAACAACATTAAAAAGTCAAAGATATCCTAAAATACATTTAAAAATTAATTTAAATAAATAAATAAGAACTAGTCATAATCATATTACTCTCCCATGAAATCATCAAATTCTAAGATTCTTTTAGATCAGTGCAAGATTCTCAAACACCCATAATATCAAGTTTATTGGCAAAATGAATGCCAATTAGCATATGAGCCTCGTAACTAAAAATTCATTAATAATGTTAGGAAATTCATTGGCAAAATGAACGCCAATTAACATATGAGCCTCATAACAATTTTTTTTTTTTTTAAGTTGATTAATAATGTTAGGAAGAATTCGACACTTGTGGAAACTACAACCCATTCAATGCCACCTTCCATATACATACAGATCATGTTCCAAAGGGATGTGCATCAATACACATTTCAGATCTCTCATTTCATATCTCTTAGATTATGTTAAACTGAGTCACTATCGTTTTATAAAAAGGTTGCTGTAGAATTGCGTATAGTATTGGAATGTGGAAGTCATCAGGGAAGATGAAAAATTGAATACCAAATCTGTCAAGGAAAAATTACGTACCAAATACGCTGAAAGGAAGACGATATGATGCAAATTCCTATCTCTTAGATTTTAAATATATAATTTTTTTAATTATTGATGGATAATCAATTATTTCCTTTTCCAAAGCTAACCAAATTTTGGTATTATTCTACAAACCCGCCTCTATGCGTTCTCATTCAACTTTTTCCAAGTATATGCTACCATGCGGCCTTGTTTCAATACCAATCCCAAATAAAATTGCATAATTTCCAGTCATCCCTCGGACTTTCACTAATTTAATTTAATTAAACATATATATAATCATAAAACTCACTAATTTAATTTAATTAAACATATATCCAATCATACAACCCCACATATCGTAGCCATGTTCGTCAGGTTCACTGAATATGTCGAGCTTAAGAAAGAAAGCAAATTCAAAATTGTGTGGTTGGGTTGTTGGTTTTTTGGGTCCACAAATAAGTAACTTTCGAATGTTAATCAAATAACGACAATACATTATTTCAGGAGCGTAAATATCATTGTCAAATTTTAATTTAATCAAATAATGTTAACACAATTGAGCAAATACGTTGGAGCAATGGTAGGGACTCATCACCAGCTTAAATTAAATTCTTATTTTCAAATAATATAATGTCTAGCAATGTATTGATGATGAGTATATAATGCATCCTGGGTTGTGAACTTTTGTGCTATGAATATACAAGTAGGTAAATAATACATGTGTTGAGGTACCACGGAAGTGATAACCCTCAAAGAGATTAAAGCAAGGTCTATTGAAAATGAAGAAAATTGTGTTATAATTGAAAATGAAGAAAATTATGTTATAAAAACTCTTATGTACATGTTTTAATAGGACTTTAAGAGGAACATGTGCCTCTAAAATATCTTTCATAATATGGCCAATTCCAAAGTTGGTTCTATACATATGACTGGCAATTGAAAAAATAAATGTAATAACTAAATGTTGATGAGCAATATGAATCTACCATAAACTTTGAGTTTGTGGATGGAATCCTCAGTGAAGAGTTAGATAGTAGTTCCCACCCCTCGGGAGGTACCAAATAAATGACTACTGGAATTCATATTTTGAACATAAAGATTCTACTAACATGTGGAAAGTGGTCCTAAACCTTGGGGATGTGGTAATACATTCAAAAAATTATCCCATTTGATGTGCCCCCCCCCGTTGATTTAGGAATACTAACATAATTCATTTTCCAAGCTAGAGAACCAAATCCGAAGAGTCCCAACAAATGATGATGGAGATGAGAATCAACTTTTTTGAACCATGAATCACTGGGTATCCACTTAGGCTATAGATGTAACATACGCGCTATTGAAAATATGGTACAAAAAGAATAGCAAGAAAATAGCTCAAACATAAATATCTTCGTTAGTGTGTAAGTTGATTGTATACCACCACTGATAAACACCAAAATAATCAATATTGATTGGACTGGAAACATCTCCTTGGGTAAAGGTTTATATAGTTGGCTGACCAAAATGAGGATCCCAAATTGCATGAGAAATGGCTCTTGCATGTAAGGGATAGCATACCCATGCTTCAAAATTGCCTTTCCAAGCCACATGGAACAAATTACAAGAGATCCATGGAAATATTATTGCAAACTGGCCAAAGTGGAGAGGATTTTTTTAATTATAAAGGTGTTCTTTAGTAATATCATCATGACTCTCAAAGTCATGTGCGGTCGCAATACCAGACTGAATACAATGAGTATTTGGGTCATGGGCCAAGCCTTGGATGAACTTTGGAAATATTGATGCCATAATGCTTTTCAAATCCTCCTAGCCATTATCTTATTTCAATAATTCTTTCCAGGAAGAATGCCCATGTTGTGACTATTCCACCCAAAAGGTAATGGGCTACTCCTATAACACATCCATGTACAATGCTCTAGTCTCTAGGCTAGATAGTAAGAACAACATTCAATTTTTGTATGGTGCAAACGATAGATTTAATGAGTTCTTACTAGTACCCACAATCATTGAATAAGAAAATTACAACTAAAGTCCCATGGAAAAATGAGCGCCTAAAAACAAAATACCATATGAAAATAATGAAGAACCATAAGATTGGATCACTTGAGAAGCTTGTGCCAATAGAAATTCACGAAGCCATCTGTTATTAGTAATGTAACTATGTGGAAAGTGTCATTCCATAATATGAGTTGTACCACTCCCTGATCACTTTTACTACCCCAAACATTGGACTGCATTTTCTAGCTGAAATGAAATGTTACTACTAAAATTGCATTGTACATCTAAAACAAACCAAGGAAAACATAATCCCAAGAATATACTTGACACGTTCCTCCTTTCCCTGGTCCATGACAAGGAAAAATAAAACCAATATTTTCTTTAATGGTTAGTAAACAAGAGCTACAATAAAATAGAACACCTTTAAACATGATTGAAATAGTCACATGGATAGTAAATGTGTGAATGTGATTTACCAAAAAAATTGTGGTTCTTAATGGAATTGGTAACAAATACACTATGGAACCTATTGTCACCAAATCACCACCTCCCTAAGTTAATTTGGTACTAACTATTGTACTAGGAGTTGTTGAACCAGGTGTTGAAGCATCCATTGATCAAACATAGGTTTTAATCATCATCGCAGTATTTAATAACATATCTTGAGGATGTCTTGGAGCGTTCATAATATCATTATGAATGTACAGGCTAGAAGCCTAAGAATATACATACCTAGTTGAGGAGTGATACAATTACATCATGATGTCTAAGAATGTCAATGACTTTACTAACTCTTTCCTTGGTTTAGACATAACTCACTCTTTCCTTGGTTTATTAGTGAACCATCTCTATCCCACAACTTCCTAACACTACAGAATTCTAAACATTATACCACAACTTCCTTCTACCCATTTAGGTACAAAAAAATACTATCTAATTCATCATTTATCTCACATAAGCACAACACATCTAATACATAGAATATTATCATGTAACACAACATATAAGGAATGGAAGTAAACGACAACATCACCATATAACTTAAAGGAAACCAAAAATTTAAAAGGGGGCCTCATTCCATTCATCTCCAGCACAAACCAATACACCATTACATAACACGTCTTCATTAACTAGGTTGTAACAAAAGGAAGTATTTGAAACATTATATAATATTCCACAACCTCTACCCAACCCACTTTTATTCCATATCCAACCCCCAAATAGGAAAAGCCTTTACATTTATACAATTGTGCTTGTAGGTGGGAGGACTCATTCAAACTCCAAAAGCCTATTAGCTTACTCCTAATTCTTCCTTTATGAACTAGTTGATATCTTCTCCAAATTTGCCCAAGTGTCTTTATTCTTCCACCACTCTCCTATTCAGTCACTTGAAGTGATGCTTAATATCTTATTTCTAGTCTCCCATGATCTATAATGCTCCTTACTGTCACTAGTGGTCTTCATTCCTTGTGGCACACCTTTGATCTCTATATGTGCTTATTTTCTGCCGTGTCCTCCATTAAAATTAAGGGCCCAACAATTGTGGAGGAGAAAGAGGCCTTTCATAGGAGCCTTTGTTTTTTATTTATTTTTATTTTTTTCATCTTAAGCATGTTTGGCTTGTCCAAAATATTTAGAAATTTTCTTTTTATTTTTCTTTTTGGAAAATGTGTCAAATTAGCATTTAATGCACCTTAGCCCATTTTTCTCTGATTTATCCTTGAAAAATATCAATTTCAGTCTATGACCATATGGAGTGAAAATGAGACATGGAGCACACCATTGGAAAGGTCTCAACTAGTTGATTGGAAATCTAATTCGACAATAGAAATGCCCTTGTTTTAACTGAGAAAATCTACTTGGATGATGCATAGATAACCCCGGGTGGCCGCGATGATGTGTAATTCCATTGCCAAATGAAGAACAGGTTTGAGCACCGCGATTAGACATCGAGCTCGTCTATCTCAGTTATAGACTGGAAGGCTCTTAAACTTGTGGTCGTAGTTTCGAACCCCACGGTGGGCACACAAATGTTAACTTCTGGTTTCGAGCTGCACGGTGGTTTCGCACAAGTGATTGTTGAATATTGTATGAAATGGAGAGTGAGTATTGATCTATGTACCACTTGCATGCTAAGGTAGAGCTTAGAGAACAAATTTGAGGGGAAAAGTCATAGCTAATTTTGAAAGGTTATTATCAATGTAATCCTTATATCTTGATAACCTAAAATATATTATGTTTTTTATTTGAAAATAAATAAATAAATTAATAATAGTGAGTATTTTTATTTTGAAAATAATAATGTTATAGTGTGTTATACAATTTTAAATGTGATTTTTAATCAAAATTTCATAATCTTTAACACTTCTACATCATATAATTTTTAATCAATATTTTACAGTGTTTAACACTTCTACATCATATGTGTGTCTAAATTCTATCAATTTTTAAAAGGAATATATGCAGATTGCAAACATACCATTGATGAATATAAGTGAATGATCTTCCACTAAGTAAAAAACTATCATATAAATCTTGAATGAAACAATTTAAATTTCAACTTAATGAAAAAGAATTTCATATATTAGTGAAATTTTGATATTCAATTTTGAAATTGACGAGGTTTTGGTTAGAACTTTTAACTATTGAAAATAGTGAAAAGTTTCTCTAAACTAAAGGTTTTTTTCTTCTTATAACTATGTTTCATTTACCACATAAATAAGATTCATAATTTATTGATGCTATAGACTAACACTATTTTCTTGTAACTATATTCCAATTACCACATTAATGAGATTAATAATTTACTATAACCTTATTTTCATGAAATATATGTAAGATTAAGTTCCTACTCTACCAAACACAAGCTCTCTAAAAACTTATGTCAAAAACCACCAAGAATTTTACATGTAAAATAGGCCAAAATACACTATTAACAAATATAAAATAAGCCAAAATACACTATTAATAAAACAAACATTGCAAAAAAAATAACATTCACTCAAAATTACATTATCTTCTTACTTATGTTTTAACATACTTTGTTTATACACAAAATCAATTACTTTAAAATTGCATTTTATTTTGCAACACTTATTTATTAACAATTGGTTAAGAAAAAATAAATATTGTGACTTCATCTTCTTGGAATTCTATAACATTACATGAAAAAAAATATGAAAATAACTAATATCTTAAAAAATAAAAGAAAGAAAAAAGTAATGGTTAAGAAAAATAAATAGTCTAGCTTCATTTTCTTGGAATTCTATAACATTACACTAAAATAAATGATGAAAATAGTTAATATCTAAAAAGAAAATAAGAGAATCTTAAAAGTAGTAGTTTCACTAGCCTTGAAACAAACAAGTGATGCATGGCAGTGTAGTCCCTGCTAGGTTGGAATGGGAGTAAATGCGACCGTGTACAGACACATGGGTTGCAAGTTGCAGTAGATGTGGTATCCATGCAAAATTTAGTATTCCCAAATTAATTTAATTTGAAACTTATAAAAAATTATTAATGTCTGCTACATCAACGACGGTTCCTAGTATCTAAGTTTGATAGAACAAGCAAGATTTAAAAAGAGCGTGGACAAAAAAAATTAGTGTACAATAGTATTACATTTAAAAGGTTCTTGGACACAAAAAATTTAGCATACAATAGAATAGTAGTAACGTTTGTTACATACGTTTGTTTTCTTTAAATTAGCATTGTCGAATTAGTTTTCTTTAAAAGAAGGCCTCCTGGACAGAAAAGAGATTGAAATTCCATAAATTATACATACGAAATATGTACTTTTATAAAGTACATATTAACTTTTATAGATACCAAGTATGTACTTGTATAAAGTATGGGCATGAGATTTTATAGAGCATGAACGAAGTCCTCATTGCATATCTAAGAACTTTTTGGATCGCAGGTTATCAGGCTGGCGGGCTCAAAATTTGGGCTTTGTTGTTTCGTGCCCTACAAATAGTACCCAGAGTTCCGAGATATACAAATTGACAAGCAGGCTTGCAGACTATTTGAATTTTAAGGGCCTCGTGTTGATGTAATAGCACAATTGGACTTGGGCCTTGAAATTGCAGTGCAGATGTGGCAAGCAGCATGAATGATAGGTGGTAAAGATGCAAGAAATGACATACTCTCTATATGTGTGAGTAGAAAAAAAGTATTGAACACAATTTTATGACATTTAAATAAAAAAAGTAAAAAGCGTGTTACATATTCTTGGAAATTTAAATATANCAAATTTGAATGAGTGATTTATCTCAAATTTAATTTTGAAAATGACGAAGCAGAAAAAGATATGCATCAGAAAAAAGATAATTGAAATAAAATAAACAAAATGTTTTGACATTCACCATAGATGAAGGTGAAAATCTAGGAGCACATAAATATATAAGGAGACAAAATAATAGTTTTATTTGGAATATATGAAAAAACAATAGTTTGCTACATATTCCTAGAAATTTAAATGTGTTTGTCATATAGACTGGGATTGGGGCTCCCGCGAACCATAATAGAAATATGTACAAGAAATAGGATTGTGGAAAGAAGAAGTGGGAGACGGTAGAGTGTAATACCTAAAAAGTATAAATGGGAAGATATCAGTCTTTGGCTATAGATTTCTATTCTGAAAAGGTGGAATAGCTGGATTGATAAAGAAAGGACTATATTAAGTATAGACTTACGATGATGGTACACAAGTATTTTTGGTATTTTCTTGCTGATGCCTTTTCCTATTGGTTTTCGTCTCGGACTCACTTGAATAACTGGATTGATAAAAAAAGTATTTATAGCGATGTTCCATATAAGTATTTTTGCTATTTGCTTGCTGATGCCTTTTCCTGTTGGATTTCGTCGACGACCCGCTTCAAGTTCTCTTCAATGTAGCTTTTCAAGGGGGTGGCGTTGATGTCATACCGGATTTTAATGCTGAAAAGTTCATTTTCTAATTCTCTTAGATCAATAGAAATATTACACAGATCCTAATGAATGTCTCCATTCTGTACCAAATAGCGGACTAGCCAGTTGTCCATGTGTTCTTCATGATATTCAAGAATCCTGTAAAAAAATTCTAAAGACAATGCCTTAAAATTATCAACTTGGTTAGTGAAAGCTTGGTTGGTTAACGCCAATGAGTTGACGATTAAGCTAGGGTCTTGGAATTCGTTGGTCCTTCCAGCTAAGTCTATTTTGGCAAGATTTGTGAATAATGTTTATTTCTTTGATATTGCTTGCTCACATGATTGGACGATCAACTACGGGTTCTTCACCTTCTCTTTCCAGCATGCTTCTAATTGAGTGAGTCGTTTTTTGGATAGGAGGTCATGTTGTCTTCTTGTCATGTCTGTCATGTTGTTGACATGAAAGGAAAAAAGGATGACCGTGTGAAAATAGAAAGTTTCTTCATTTTTTAAATCTGTCTGCAGAAGTTCGAGCAAGTTATGTGCGTTACTTCCCAGGGATTTCATATTTTGTGATGTTTCCCAGGCCTTAGTAATCAGTTCCATTCTTTTGTTGATATTTTTCTCCACATATTCTCTACATGATGCGAGGAAGGTGGAGGAGCCTTTTAGGTTTGGTGCAAGGGTGCAAGGAGTTGTAGGCATGGCTATTGCAAAAGGACTGCCAAGCAATCGCATAGGAAAAAAATCTTCCTCTAATTCCTTGATCCGGTCCTTTAGTCTGGCATTCTCGGCCTCAATGACTCCAATGGAATCATGAAGAGAATCTCTGGTTTCCATGTGAAGTTCAGAGATTTTGGACTCCTACATATTGGAAAGGTCAAGTTCTGAACGATGTTTTATTTTCTTATTTTTTACATCTCTTTTTTCAATAATTAATTTTTTAGATTCGCTTTCAAAAAAAACACTCTGGAATACGAAGGATTCATGTTCGTAAAATATTTCGGCATCAACTATGTCCATTGGGTAGCTATGGTGAATCGCGTCTCCTGGTTGTTCAAGGTTGCAGAATATGTTATCCAGATCAACGTGAAGATCCATGTTTTCACTCTCAATTCTGGGTTTGTCTGCCTCCCCTACAATTGTTTTTCCATTCTTCTCCATGGGAATCTTGTGAGAACTATCAATTTTAGGATGAACCTCATCCTTTTGAAGAAATTTGGGTTGCTTTGTTACCATGGCAGGTCGTTGGAGCGATGCTTTGTTACTGTGGTGGTTCTGGTCCAAATATGTTCACTGTATCTCTACAGAACTGTTGTGGAGGTGCTGCTAGTAGTTTATGAAAACATTGGTTTGCTCCAGACGCTGCTTGAAATGAACAAATGGAGGGGATAATATAGCCCCCCGAAAATGTTGGTTCAATGCATGCGAATGGAAAATATCCTCGATCTCTTCACTCATTAATGACAATATATATTCATGTTGTATGGTGAGATGTTAGAAGTAAAGCTTAATTATTGCATACTTAGAAGTGTGAAGGTGGTGGTTATGATGAAGAACATTTAAGGATTGGAGGTTTCATGAATGAACCAAGCTGATGGCATGCGAATGACATTCCATGGTATTTGAAATTAACATTGGAAAGGGAAAAGAAAAGCCTCCACAAATATTGGTTTAGTGCACATTAATGACATATCTTCTCGAGCCTTGCGCCCATCAATGACAATTTACATGGTGCCTGCACGATGAGTTGTTATCATTAAATATTTAGAAACAACACACACACACACACACACATATATATATATAAACATTATCTAAAAACATTATTTTCAAGTACTAAATTATTAATATTAAATATTGATATTCTACAATTTAATTAAAAAAAGTTATCAAATGAGTCATAAGCTTCGAGTGCAGGTCCAATTGTAGATCATCGAAATTTCGGGCGCAAGATGTATACCAGGCACAAAGGGCTTGAGAGTTGGATGGAGCCCACAAAGGAACCCGCGGGCATAAAATTCACGAACTATGAAAACAAATGGTGGTAGGTTGAACTCGTGATGTAGAGATATAGATGGACATGAAATATGGCACTCCGCTGTCTGGGAACCTGTGAGCATAGACATGGATTACCCAAGTTTTGGATGCAATATGTACACTCGGAACATGGGGAATAAGAGTTCGATAACACATAGTGGGGAACCCGCGGGCATAAAATTGGCTAAGGAAAGCAAAGTTGTCGGTATTGTAGGGAAAAAAAATATGTACCTTTATAAAGTATGGGCATTATATTTTATAGAGCATGTACGGATATTGCATTCCAAACTTGGCCACTTTGTGGATCACGGGTACTCGGGTTGTCGGGCTAAAAAATAGGCCTCTATTGTTCCGTGTCCTACAAATAGTACTCAGAGTTCCGCAATATACAAATTGACAGGTGGACTTGTGGTTTGGCTGAGATTTTATAGAGCATGTAAAATTTTTGGATCGCGCGTTCTCGAGCTGGCGGGCTCAAAAAATGGGCCTCTATTGTTCCATGCGTTACAAATATCACCCAGAATTCCGGGATATAAAAATTTACAAGTGGACTTTGTAGGTTGGCTAGCTCAACATTGTACTTCTATTGATTTCCACGATATATAAATTCATAGACAGAATCCAGCGCTAGCGGGCTCCAAGAAAGGAGAAATACATACTAAATATGTACTTTTATAAACTATGGACATGACATTTTATAGAGTATGCACAGATCCCTTATTCCATACTTAGCCACTTTTTTGGATCGTGGGCTTACAGGCTGGTTGGGCCAACATTGCATTTCTATTGTTCTGTGTCCTCCAAACAACATTCGAAGTTCTGTGATATACAAATCCACAGACGGAATTGATGTATTACACATTACATGTAATATGTATTGCAGGTTATCGGGCTAGCGGGCTCTAAATTGACAGACAGACTCCACGAGTGGCGGGCTCAAAATTGAATATGTATTCGAAATTGCATGTAATATGTAATACATATTACATGTAATATGTACAATATGAAACATGCAAGCGGACGACCGGGATGGAAATATAAAAGCAACTGGAAATCTGAAAACGTGTATCTGCCAGTTCCGGACCTAGAAATTTTCTGAGGAACGAGTAATCCATAGTAAATATGTACTTTTATAAAGTATGGATATCGGATTTTATAGAGCATGTAGGGATCCCTCGTTCCATACTTATCCATTTTTTGGATTGAGGGTTCTTGGCTTGGCGGGATGAAAATTGGCTCTTTCTTGTTCTGTGTCCTACAAATACTACCCAGAGTTCTACGATATACAAATTGACAGGCGGACATCGGGCTGGCTCGCTCAACATTGCACTTCTATTATATGTACTTTTATAAACCAGGGACATGACATTTTATAGAGTATGTACATAACCCTTATTCCATACTTAACCACTTTTTTGGATCGCGGACTTGCGGGTTGGTTGGATCAACATTGCACTTCTATTGTCTCGTGTCTTCCAAACAACATTAAGAGTTTCGTGATAAACAAATCCACAGATATAATTGAATATGTATTACACATTACATGTAATATGTATCGCAGGTTATTGGGCTTGCGGGATCTAATTTGACAGATGGACTCCACGAGTGGCGTGCTCAAAATTGAATATGTATTAAACATTACATGTAATACATAATACATATTACATGTAATATGTACAATATGAAACGGGCAAGCGAACGATCGAGATGGCAATATAAAAGTAACTGGAAATCTGAACACGTGTATCCACTAGTTCCAGACCTAGAGATTTTTTGAGGAATGAGTAATCCATAGTAAATATGTACTTTTATAAAGTATGGATATCATATTTTATAGAGCATGCATGGATCCCTCATTCCATACTTAGCCACTTTTTGGATTGAGGGTTCTCGGCTTGGCAGGCTGAAAATTGGGTCTCTATTGTTTCATTTCTTACAAATAGCACACAGAGTTCCGCGATATACAAATTGACAGGTGGACGTCGGGTTGGCTTGCTCAACATTGCACTTCTATTGTTATGTGTCATCCATGCAACATTGGGAGTTCCATGATACATAAATTGACAGATGGACTCCAGGACTTGCGGGTTCAAGATTGCGATTGTCTACATGTATAACATATAACATATATGTTATATAGCTAACATTATCTAAAAACATTATTTTAAAGTACTAAATTATTAATAATAAATATTGATATTGTACAATTAAATTAAAGAAAATTAGAAAATGAGTCGCAAGCTTCGAGTCTGGGTCCAATTGTAGATCACTGAAGTTTCAGGTGCTAGATGTATACCGCAAAGACAGGGCATGAGAGCTGGATGGCGCCCACAAAGGACACTGTGGCCATACAAATCAGAAACTATGAAAATGAACGACATTCGGTTGGACTCGTGATGTAGAGATATAGATGGACATGAAATCTGTCACTTCGTCGTCTGGGAACCCGCGAGCATAGATATGGATTACCAAGTTTTGGATACAAGATGCACACTCGGAACATGGGGAACGAGAGTTCGATAACGTGTACTGGGGAAGCCACAGGCATAAAATTGGCTAAGGAAACGAAAGGGCTTGGTCGGACTCGTAGTGCATATTCCATAATCCATGTGCAAAAGAAACTATGTGGTGACCAAACCAGTATGTGTACAAACCAGGCAAAACTAAATATGTACCTTGATAAAGTATGGACATGAGATTTTATAGAGAATGTACAGATATCGCATCCCATACTTGCCCATTTTGTGGATCTTGGGCTGTCAGGCTCAAAAAATAGGTGTCTATTGTTCTGTGTTCTACAAATAGCACCCAGAGTTCCGTGAGATACAAATTGACAAGAGGATGTGGGAGGTGGCTGAGATTTTATAGAGTATGTACACTTTTTGGATCGCGGGTTCTCGGGTTGGCGAGATAAAAAATGGGCCTCTATTGTTTCGTGCTTTACAAATAGCACCCGCAATTCTGTGATATACAAATTGACAAGAAGACTTGCGGGCTGGCTGGATCAATATTGTACCTCCATCGATTTCTGTGATATATAAATTGGCAGAGGGACTCCAGCACTGGCGGGCTCCCAGAAACGAGCAATACATCGTAAATATGTACAAATCCCTTATTCCATACTTAGCCACTTTTTTGGATCATGGAATTGCGGGCTGTAAATTGGGCCTCTAATGTTTCGTGTCCTGCAAATAGCACCCAGAGTTGCGTGATATTCAAATTGACAAGTGGACTTGCGGGTTGGCTAGCTCAACATTGCACTTTTATTGGATCACGGACTTGCAGGCTCTAAACTGGGCCTATAATGTTTTGTGTCCTGCAAATAGCACCCAGACTTGCATGATATAAAAATTGACAAGCGGACTTGCGGGTTGGTTGGTTCAACATTGTACTTTTATTGAGTTCTATGATATATAAATTGAGAGATGGACTCCACGGCTGGCGGGCTCTGAGAAACGAGCAATACATACTAAATATGTACTTTTATAAACTATGGACATGACATGTTATAGAGCATGTACATATTCCTTATTCCATACTTAGCCACTTTTTTGGATCACGGACTTGTGGGCTGGTGGGCTCTAAACTGGGTCTTTAATGTTCTGTGTCCTGCAAATAGTAGTTAGATTTGCGTGATATACAAATTGACAAGCAGACTTGCGGGCTAGGTGGCTCAACATTGTACTTCTATTGTTCTATGTCCTCCAAACAACTATCAGAGTTCCGCGATATACAAATTGACAGACGGAGTTCAGAACTGGTGAGCTCAACATTGGATGTGTATTACACACACTAAGACAAGTGAATGTAGAGGAATATATGGAGTGTCGAAGGAGGCGCAAAAAAAAAAAAAAAAACACAGCTGCAAACAAGTTCAACTAATAGAGACAAAGTAAACAAAAAACTATTTAATATGGAACATGGGCACTAAAAACACACATTTGCATGGATTCCTCTACATCTCTGCTTAGGATTTCTTTGCGACGTCTAGTTTTTCGGTTTGTTTCTATGAACAAAAGTAGAAAACAGAAGGAATATGAACATAAGTTAACATGTAAACAAAAAGGCAAGTACTATGTACATATACTAAAAAAAATAGAATAAGATGAATAGAGTAACATATAGCTTTTCGAAGGATGTACCTTTTTTGTTTCTTTTGCATAATGTATACTTTATAATTCAAGTACAACAACAATTGCATGGTCACCAAACCAATATGTGTACAAATGAGGGAAAACTAAGAAGATGAATCATTTGTTTTTATTTTTTTATTTTTTTTGCAACAAGTTATACAAATATGCTTTGAAATATAGAAATATGACTTTGCAAAATGTTTGATTTATATCTCATAATTCCAGTGAAATACCAATTGTATCGTGATCAGACCAATATGTGTCTAAGATAAAAATACTATATTGAGGAATGGGCACATTCAACCACACATGGTCAATAAGTGTGTTTTGCAGATGGCTTGGGTTGTGCAAAAGAAAGCGGAGACTGTATTTGCACATGTAGTTTTTCAATTCTTTTGTTCTGCCATTCTTTTGTAGCATGTCAATATTGAAGTCTCCTACATGCACAATGGCTCCGTTCACATGGAAATGGTCCAATGCATTGGAAATAACATCTACTCTGTTGGAGAATGTTGCATGGGGAGCAGCATACAGATTCAGTATCGCAATTTCTATTTCATGGAAAAAACTTTTGCAAGCACCATCTCAACATTCTTTTCTTCGATATGTATATGCTCCAAAATTGGTACATGTTTTTTCACCAATATCATCACCCCATGTGTAATGTAACTTGGTATGCAGTTGTGATTTGAGAATTCTATGTTCTGCATGCATAATTCCATGTATGTTTCCTGTAAGCATAGAATATCGGATTGCATTGTATCATAGTCATTGAGTATATCATCCATGTGTGCATTTAAGATGTGTGTGTTAAGCGAGAGAATTGATAGAGATGAATTTGTTTGTATGAATTGGTAATCATAGTGTAGTTGCCATTTTGCAGTGGTCCTGAGTCGTTCCATTTCAATATCAACTTTCTGTTTGACTTTGAAGTTATCTTTTGTAAGAGGACTTAGTAAATACAAGGATTCTATGCTTCTGACACAGGACAATGTTGTGTATACAAGTCCATGTATCTAAATTCCAGCAGGCTAAAATTCAACATTATCAAGTGTTAGTCCTTGTGATCTGTGGACTGTACGTGCACATGCAAGTTTAATCGGAAACTATTTTCAAATTTTCAACCGACTTGTCTTTGTTGATGTCGATACTGGCTTTGATATTCATAGAATAGGTGTCCAATCGCTTCCAGTTTCTGTATTATATAGATAAGACAATTTTCTCTCTTGTCGCTTGCCTATATGCGATTCATGGAAATTAATCCAAAGGACATCAAGTTTTTATGTTTTCATATAGCCTTTGAGTATTCCATCTGCACCATTGACCAAGCCATCCTATGAATCATAGTTATAGGCATATATTTCAACCAACATTTCTAATTTGAGAACAAGCTGCAAAGGTAGAGTGGCTGTAAGTTCATGATGTGGCACATTTCCATGGTTGTCTTCTTGCAGGTCAATTGAATTGATGATGATATCATCACCAGGCATGAGCGATAGCATATGGTTATTATGCATTCTGACATCCTTATTTGTGTAGAACAGATAAGGGAACATTGGGTCTGTTGGTGTAGGCCGCAAGTACCTCGAATTCATATATGTTATGTCATCATATGTTTGGTTGTTTGTCCGCATTTTGTTTAGAATTGCAATGAATGTTTCATCTGTTTGGCGCATTGTAGTATGCAATTCAAATAATTTTATATTGTCTCTCTAGAAGTCATGAGTCATTGTTTCCATGTTAACGGTAGGTTGTTCAAATATGAACGAATCTTGGATGGGTTGTGCTTGGTAAAGATCCCCATAGAATATCATGTCAATGTTTCCAAAGTATTTTGTGTGCACATATTTTATGCTTCTTAGTCGTCTGTCAATGGAATACAAGAACCGAATTCCAACCAAAGATGCTTCATCTATAAAGACAAGTTGGATTTCCTCATAAATCTTAGACAATGTATCCAACATTTCCTTGCTAAGTGGAAGAAACTGTGACTTGTTAAAAGGAATTAAAAATGCAAAGTGGATTGTTGTTCCACCTGCATTATATGCAACTTTTCCTGTGTATGCAACTATTATGCCCTTTGGTTTCATAGGATCAGAGGAATTGTTTGAATAATATATTTTCATAAGCATCTGGAACAATGTTTTCGTTGTGAATGTCTTGTCTGTTCCTGCTCCGCCTGTAAGGAACAAGTGCACAGGAGTATCCATGTTCAAGCATTTTTTAAGAGCAATGTCCTTTACAATTGTTTGTTGTTCTCGATTCAATAGATGCCTTATTCTATGGTATTCATTATTTTCAATTAGGAAAGGATGTTTTGTGACTTGAAAACCAATATTGATACATTTTTCACCTCCACCTAGTGGAGGACGAGGAAAATCCACATGTAAGTCATAGGACTTGAAAGGAGTTTTGGTTCTTTTTTGGTTTGTGAATGTCTCATCAGGATTGTCAGGGTTTTCTATCTCATTAACTACAATTTCTAGATCACCCCATGTTGGATTAACATTGTAGGTAAATCTAGCTTCATTGATATGCACTATAGTCTCAGAGGCAACATACGTAGCCTCCCATGTAGAGAAGTTATTTTTTAATGTCTCTTCATTTTCATCGAACGGAACATACAACAACAGTTTTTCTCTACAATAGTTTTCATAGTCAGAATATTTATTGTATTCGACAAACCGTATTACACAGGGTTTTTTTCTTTTTGATATGGGCACACCAATTTTTTTGTAATGCGATATGAATTCTACTAAGCAGATATGCCTAATAGGAGATGGACGTTGAAGGTAATAATCAACAATAGAGCGACATAGCATGTCTTCTGAATTGGTAGGCTCTTGTTCTAGCAAAACCGGTGGTTTAAGCACAAATGTGTGTTTTTCAAATGGAGATGTGTTTATGAAGACACATTTTCATGAACTACAAGTGAGGGGTAGGGAAAGTGCAATGTGAACTGCTTGTTGAGAAAACATTTGTCGAAGATTAAGAAAAGTGTTTCCAAGTGTGTGTATCATTTGTATGGCATCAATATGAATTCTTTCATGTTCTTTGCGTATTCTTTTGAATGAACTTGTCATAGATTTGTCAACCTTTGTCATATACAAGGTACAGTAGGATGTCGCGACATATGCATTGAGCACGTATTGTGCATCTATATTTTCTTTCCACATAACTGGCATGTCCTTGGAGAAACTGTTGTTCCAAATATGGGAAAGTTTTCGTTTAAGGAAAATTGTTGGTTGTTTAAGCGTACATTGTATGGATTTGATGTACTCATCTTTTGATAGATTTATCTATGTCAAGAACGCATCGAAGCTCATCAGCTCGTCAAATTCTCCTTTATCTAGAAATGCGAACAAGGATTTAGATTTCTCAACAACAACATTGTCCTCTAAACTAAGTGGCTCTATGATTCTTGTAGCTCTCATTGGCCGCACGGGAAAGTTATATCTGCAATGCGAGTTTTTTCATTTTCTACAACTTCTTGTATGGTAATGTCTATGAACTTTGGCAAGTTCTGGATCCAAATGATCTGTGTTGCACGTTATGTGTTTCTCCACAAATTGTTAAATATCTGAATTGTTGTCAGTTCCATAGACTGGTGCACCCTCTATCCACAACAGTGCGTGGTCATGTTCATTTCCCCTATTATGGAATTCAATCACAAAAAAGTAGTCCGATATTTTTCCGAAAAACATTTCATCATGGCATATCAATTGTCTCAAAGCATTTATTCTATGTCTATAGTAGCGAGTACATGTCACTGGGTCTTTTCTTATGAGGTAGTCAATGTGATTGTTTTCCAGTGTATTGGTTTGCTTTTTACGTTTCCTGTTCCTACACAGGTCAATACGACAACTACCAATGGATCCCAGTAATGCTCTGCACTTGTAAATGTGACAAAAAATGTTGGTGGGCCCAATTGTCGGATCATTGGAAAAATAGTTTTTTTGTTTTGTTGCAAATAGTCAGGAGAGGTGCAATTTTTTTTTAAATCTATGTATCCGATATAAGATTTCAGAATTGTTTCTAGGTTTACTTTGTACTTGACATCCTTGGACAACAACTTTCTTCCTTGTAACTAACCTTTTCTTATTCGGACCCATATGTAGGAGAGAACTTGCTCTATTATTATGCGCATTGTTTTGAAAAATAAATTCGTTATGTGACAGGAGAAATCACGGCTTGAATGTAGTAGCTCCCATCAGACTATTTTATGATAACTGAATCGTTTTGTAATGTCAACAACACATGGATCTCCATAGAATAGTGTTGGAAAGTTCATTTCCTTAGCGAATTTTTCCTTGAATATTCCAAGTGGATGCTGCCCCTTAGCAGGTGCAATTTCGACAATCTTGTCTTGCAAGTCACGAATATACTGTGAATTAGTGAATCCATGCACCAATGTATCAGCAGGTGTTTCATTCTCCAATTCATCACTTGTATCAAATTCACTAGCATTTTCGAGAGTCTCTACAGAGTTGGCATCCTCTTCTGCAAGAACATTGTTCCAGTTCTCATTTATGAAAATGTTCTTTGCTTTGTACAGGGCTCTGGAACATAATTCCTTTAATTCTTTCATAACAACATTCACACACACTTTGCCTGTCTAACAGGCATTTTTGTATCGCAAGCATCTTTTCAGAGCCACATAAATTGTCATTGTATCGCCAATGAATTGTGGCAAGGTTTTTTGCACAACATCTAGTTGAACAGGCACATTAATAATTGATCCTGTTAAGCCCATCTGGGGTCGTTTATAGCCCAAAGGCCTGATTTGTGCAAATGCAATTCACAGAGACACAAGTCTCTCCTCAAGTTCTGTAAGTGCACTTATATATGCTAGTGGTGTATTACATCTTATCTTCTCAAGGGTTGCAAATTGTGGCAGTTTTCCATTTTCAAGCGACCGTTTGCATGGAAGACAAATTTTTCCACTAGAAAATTGTTTATCATGTGCTATCAAGTGGAGGTATTATGCTTGCAAATCAGGTGTGAAAGACTTATTGTTTTTTGAGAAATTCAATTGTTCACAAATTTCACACGCAATGGAAGGAGTGTCTTTAATTTGTTTCATGTACGTATGTCTTGCATTTTTCTTTCGCAGGGAAGTATGAGTAGAAAGTGTTTGTTGGTTTTCACTGGTAGTAGTGCATGGTGTTGCTTTTAGGCCACGAAATGTGACAATTGCATGACCATTCCAGGATATGTGACCACACCTGTTTTTGTTCTGTTGTGCATGAACAAATTTCTTTAGATTGTGATATGTGAGTTTTTCTCTAAAAGGAAGTGCAACAATGTATTTTTTTCTCTCGTGCATGACCTTTTTCAAGTTGTGGTAACTTACTCTACGTTTCTTGTCCAAGGGAAGGATGGCCTGATGGAAAATGGGATGAATTTCACTTTGATTCAGGTTGTCATAACTTAGTGTATGTTTTTTGTTTAAGGGGTGTATGGCCTCATCACAACTGGGATGAATTTTACGAAGTTGTGATAACTTACTCTACGTTTTTTGTTTAAGCCTTGTATGGCCTCATCATAACTGTGACGAAATTCACACATGGATTTTTTGTTCAAGCCTTGAATGGTCATATCACAACCGGGAGGGGTTTCATTCTCACTAAAAAGCATGCGACGCGTATGCAGATTCGATGTGGTTTGGCTGGCATGGACATTCAACCCTGAACCACTGATATGTCCAAGCAAAGGTTCATAATGGATATATGGTGTATCTGTTTTCAACAAGAGGATATCAATTGTTCTATCGTAATTAGAATCAATAGACCAAGAATGGACAGTGCCATCTGGCAAGGCCGACCAGACCTGGATATTTACTCTGAACATGATAGACAACCATTGCAAACAGAATATGCAACCCTCCACATTCCCTTTTTCATATGGCAGCGCCATGTTTACAAGGTATTCTTGCCAATTTCCAATTTTCGGCATATTTTGTAGGAGATATGGAAAAAGGTGTTCATGCAAGCACTTGAAAGCCTATTGGTAGTCGCCTATAATTGCATTGCAAAATGACTGTACAGTCTAAAGCTGCAGCGACTTCACATAGAACTCTGCTGCTACCAAACAACAAATTGCATTGAACAGACTATCTCCATAGCTAGACACAACAGTTGTTGCTAGCTATAAACCATGGGAGTCTATGTGACGCATAATCTATTTCCACTGCAATTCAAGGTCTTTGCAAATGAGGGACAAGTGAATATGAGCTTCTTCAACATTTCATATGGACAATTTTCTGTACAGTAGTGGTTCATAATGACCACTGACAACATTGGCATTATGGAACAAGATGCAATATGGATTGTCAGATGCAGTTTTGTTGAATATTAAATATCTTGTTTTTCTTGTCAATGACCATATTCCAATTGATATATTGAGCCAGTTAGACAGCCACCGTATACAAAATGTATCTCCCCAAATTCCCCTCTCATGTGCAGGCAGAATTGGGGATGTAGACAACTGCATCTTTGAAAAATATGTTTGGACATCATGTATTCCATGCAACTGCTGAAGAAAACTAGATTCCAGTTTGTATTCATACAACTCCAATGCCTCAACATCGCCATTTTTTAAACAACTCAGGAAATAATCTATCAATCCATTGCGCAAGTCGGTCGAGGAATAGCGAAAATGCAGTAGAACCTGAAATGCATCGAAAAGGCAATCCCCTACAATATATGAGAATGCATCCAATCTAAAATGCCCATTGCTATGCAAAACCTCATCAATGATGTCATGTATAATGGAGTGTGTATCTATTTCATACGAATCAACATCTATTACTTCTTTCATCTTTCGAACTACCATTTTGAAGTTGTTTGTTAGATACTTTTAGTTTGCATGAAAATAGAGAAAAGGGGAAAAAAAAAAAAAGTAGGAAAAAACAAAAAAAGGAAAACTACAAGCGCAGAACTGGGTACCAATCCCTGTATGTATCTTTCAACCTTCTTCTTGTCAACTTCAATCCCCCCTGATCCCCATAGCAGACGAGAAAAAAAAAACCCACACTGGAAAGCAAACCAAACAAAAAGAAACAACGCAAATAAATAACACCATAAATTTACTCAGTAGAAAGATCGATTTGAACCTATTCATGGCGTGCATCCTACAAGATTCTCAGAGCCAGAAAAAAGTTATGCAAAATACAAAGGATGGGACAAAGGAAACAGTTGGACGCAGTTTTCCAACCCATAGAATAAAACCATTCCCTGCATCTACACCCTGACAGATGGTTCCCTCTTCTGATAGCTCTGAACTGCTTTTGGAAAACCCCTCTGCATTGCAATTTTCGAAATAGCTATGGACGTGGCAGCCGACATATAAAGACACATGGTTTCCAGGAATAGAAATTAAGAGCATAGAGAAACATGGTCTGCAACATAATTTCGAGGCAGGGACTCCCACCATTGAAAAATACCAACGAAACGATGGCATAGAAACTTACCCATCAACGAGGGATGACAACAGCTCAGACCCAAAAACTGCAAACCACAACAACAGGTCCAACAACTTGCAAAGTTCAAGAACAACAAACCAGTGACAACCACGAAGAGGTCCAACTGCAACTGCAGGACCTCAACTTTGCAAAGTTGAATCAAACAAGAACAAGGACCATGGAACGAACCAACGAACAAGCATCGACCACTAAACCACCGATGTCGACGGAGAACAATTCAGCACAATTTCACTGCAAACAACACCATAAAAAAATGGAACGAAACAATATTGCAACACCTCTGTACAATAAACATTTAAGACTGCCAGACCTGTTAGGTAAACACTTAAGACTGTCAGAACCGTCAAACAACATAGTCCTGTGCAAACATTTAAGAAAAAATGCAGCGTGGCAGGTCTATTCTCTCGAAGCACACAAGAGTAAAACAAAAATCAGAGATAGTAATATGCTAGAGAATGTATTCTACCTAGAAGAAAATGTTAAAGCAAACATTTGAACTAATGCTAGCATTAATCCACCTTCGACCAATGCATAAGAAAATATATGATTCAAAAAGACCATATACGATGAAATACCTTGGATATGCCAACATATATAGCATTGGGAATAGTGAAGCCAACAATAAGACCTCCAATCCGTTGTCCAATCAGATCATGACAAATATGGTACTTTTTATTATATAAAAATCGGTGTTTTCGGTTCCCTGGTTCCAACAATAAATAATATGAAAATATTTGTAGTCAATGGACAATCTAATACGAGGTCAACGAATTATCGATCGCTATAATCCCTTTATGCATAACTTCAATATTATACTTTACTATCTTGTAGTTTCACTAGCCTTGAAACAAATAATAGCTTCAATATTATACTTTACTATCTTTCATGCATTGTAGTGAAGGCACCTAACTTGTCATCTTCAAAATGATTGCCTTTCTATTCCAATGATATGGAATGACAAGTAATTGTTTATTTTAATTTTTTTTAATTAAAAAAACTTCATAGATTATGAAAGTGATTAAGCTTTTTTTTTATATTGTAATGATATGAAATGAATTTGCTTCATAATTGAATTATTTTATTTTCAAAAAAAAAAATATTTAGTTTTTATTTTCAATATATATATATATATATAAATTAAATATTTTTTTCTAAAATAAAATAGAAATGATTAAGTTTTAAATAATATTTTTTTAATTAAATTTTAAATAATAATTTTTTAATAAAACTATAAAAATGATTAAGTTTTTATTGTAATGATCATCTTTGACAAATAAATTTTTTCATTTTGACAAAAAGGTATTTAAATTTTTTTTGGTAATGATATGAAATGATCCTGTTTGACAAATAATTTTTTTATTTTCACAAGAAATTATTTAATTTATTTTTTATAAAGCGCTAAAGAAAAGCTTTTGAAAGATTGTGAAGGCCTGAAATTTTACCATGTGGGCCCTTTCCCCGTACCAGTGTTAGATAAGTACTAATTGAGGGTTGAAAGTAGGCACACATATCATCAATAGAGCTCGTGTTTAAACGTGTGGGATTTGGTCGGAAAAGGCAGCATTGCTGTTTTCTAGACCTTAGAATGGGAGTAGGTTAATTAGGGAACAATTTTTCTGAGTTATATGAATACATAGAATTTGATTTCAAAATTATACACCCTGAGTGGGCCTAATGGTTAAGAATATGTGTTTCCTCTTAAAAGGTCACAAGGAGATCTCATACACCAATTTGATGCGCTGGCTTGGCTGTGACCTTAAAAATAGATTATTATTATTATATGAATACATAAAACTAAGATCATGTAGATTTCATATTATCCCAACAAAAATTTGACTATCTTCACTTAAACTTAAAAATCAAAATGATAAAAAATCTGCCATTCATAAAACTTAAAAATCAAAATGATAAAAAATCTGCCAGTCATTAAAACATATATAACTCAAACTATCCCAAATTTTTTAATCTAAAAGTGAAATCCCCTAGTTACGATATTAACTTACTCCTTAATTTACGTCTATAATCTACTGCAAATATTTACTCACTTCTGTAATCTATTGTCAATATTTATTTACTGAACGCACTCGGATTCATTTAATGCTTTAAAAATAGAAGGTTATGTGATCAAAATAGAAGGCTGGAACTTTATTCATTTGAGGAATGGTAGAAGTTCCGGCATCAACAAGCGACGAACACCATGATAAAATGCTTGCGCCCACCGTGGGGCTCGAACACACGACAACAAGGTTGAGTACCTTGCGCTCTAAAGACTGACCTAGACGGGCTTGATATGTAATCGCGGCACTCAAATATAGTGGGTTGATGCTTTTGGAAAGGACTTTATCATCACGGCCACCCGCGGTTATTTATCTATCATCCAGCTACGTATTAACGTCCTCCTCTTTCTTTCACACATTCTCCAAGATCCCACGGACTACCCAGCGCACAGTCGAGTTGTAGTATAGAGGCGATTATTCCCGCCTGTCATGCGGGTGACCCGGGTTGATCCCTGGCAACGGCGATACCTCTTTCCTTCCGATATACCATTTTTTTGCAGACGACACACACTTAAACAACCTCGATTGATGATTGTTGAAGAAGTGTGTCTATGTTTTATTGTTATTTTCATTGCTGTTGAGGTAACCCGTCCGATGGCAAATATATCGTGGGGATGTAGCTCAGATGGTAGAGCGCTCGCTTAGCATGCGAGAGGTACGGGGATCGATACCCCGCATCTCCATCTTGGTTCGGCATTCAAGACTTTTAGCTATTTTGATTAGCTTGATTTTCATGGTGAGATGCGGGGGTTGTGAACTTTTGTGCTATGAATACATAAGTAGGTAAATAATACATGTGTTGAGGTACCAAGGAAGTGATAACCTTCAAATAAATTAAAGCAATGTTCATTGAAAATGAAAAAAATTGTGTTATAATTGAAAATGAAGAAAATTGTGTTAAAAAAATTATTATAGGATTTTTAAAGGAACATGTGCTTTCAAAATATTTTTCATAATATGATCAATCTTAAAGTTGGTTTTATACATATGACTGTGAATTGAAAAACTAAATGTAATAACTAAATGTTGATGAACAATATCAATCTACCATAAACTTTGAGTTTGTGGATGGAATACTCAGAGAAGAGTTAGATAGTAGTTCCCATCCCTCGGGAGGTACCAAATAAATGACTACTAGAATTCGGATTTTGAACATAAAGATTTTTCTAACATGTGAAAAGTGGTCATAAACCTTGGGGATGTGGTAATACATTCAAAAAATTATCCCATTTAATGTGCCCTCTCGTTGATTTAGGAATACTAACATAATTCCTTGTCCAAGCTACATAACCGACTCCGAAGAGTCCTAACAAATGATGATTGAGATGAGAATCAATTATTTTGAACCATGAACCACTTGGTCTCCACTTAGGTTATAGATGTAACATAGCTGCAGATTTTGAACATAAAGATTTTTCTAACATGTGAAAAGTGGTCCTAAACCTTGGGGATGTGGTAATACATTCAAAAAATTATCCCATTTAATGTGCCCTCCCGTTGATTTAGGAATACTAACATAATTCCTTGTCCAAGCTACATAACCGACTCCGAAGAGTCCTAACAAATGATGATTGAGATGAGAATCAATTTTTTTGAACCATGAACCACTTGGTCTCCACTTAGGTTATAGATGTAACATAGCCGCTATTGAAAAGATGGTATAGAAAGAAGAGCAAGAAAATAGCTCCAACATAAATATCTGTGTTAGTGCGTAAGTTGATTGTATACCACCACTGATAAACACCAGAATAAGAAATATCGATTGGACTAGGAACGCCTCCTTGGGTAAAGGCTTATATAGTTTGCTAACCAAAATGAAGATCCCAAATTGCATGAGAAATGGCTCTTGCATGTAATGGATAACATACCCATGCTTCAAAATTTCCTTTCCAAGCCACATGGAACAAATTACAAGAGATCCATGGAAATATTATTGCAAACTGACCAAAGTGGAAAGAATTTTTTTCATGATAAAAGTGTTCTTTAGTAATATCATCATCACTCTTGAAGTCATGTGCGGTTGCAATACCAGACCAAATGCAATAAGTAGTTGGGTCTTGGGCCAAGCCTTTGATGAACTTTGGAAATCTTGATTCCATAATGCTTTTCAAATCCTCCTAGCCATTATCTTATTGCAATAATTCTTTCCAGGAAGAACGCCCATGTTGTGACTATTCCACCCAAAAGGTAATGGGCTACTCCTACAACACATCCATGTACAATGCTCTAGTCTCTAGGCTAGATACCAGGAGCAACCTTCAATTTGTGTATGGTGCAATGATATATTCAATGATTTATTACAAGTACCCACAATCATTGAATAAGAACATTACAACTAAAGTCCCATGGAAAAATGAGTGCCTAAAAATAAAATACCATATGCAAATAATGAAGACCCATAAAATTGGATCACTTGAGAGGCTTGTGCCAATAGAAAGTCAGAAAGCCATCTGTTAATAGTAATGGAACTATGTGGAAAGTGCCATCCCATAATATGAGTTACAATTCCCTGATCACTTTTACTATGTGGAAATGTTGTTATATAAAATACACTCAGAAAGAATTCTCACATGAATCCTCTATCTACCAAAAAGGAATTCTGGAAGAAAATGTTTTTGTTATTTGTCCAAATGGTATTTAGAACCTTCGATTGTCGAAACAACTGTGAAGGAATTGACCATACTGCCCCATATTTTGGGTTGCTTGGTTGGATCAACAACTCAAGATTACTGGTCCATATCAAAACAAAGTAGAGAGACTGGGATTCCTCTTGATAGATTTGTTCAGCATGATCTTGATCTAGCTTCTAGTCTTTTATAAAGTATTTTGGTAGAGTTTCCGTGGTTAGGAATATGTTGTGGTAAGTCCAATAAGGATCATATCACATTTACTCCCCAACTCAAAATGAGAAATTATCTAAATATGATACAATTTCTGAAATAATATGAAATAGAGTTTCTACAGAAAATTATTGACACAAAACCAATGGATAGGTATGTTGATGAATAATTAAAAAATAACATAGTTTAGGCTCCTAGGATTTGGCATCTTAGTTTTCTTCATGGTAATAGATTCGATTGTACAAAAAAACCCAATAAATTGAGATCTTTGTATCAATTTGGATCGTTTAAAAAAGGACAAATAGGAAGATCTTAATTTTCTATAAAATATCTAATGCAATATAAATCCTCTAAGAAACCAATGGCTTTATTTCTCATATGATGAGAAATGGACACCTATACCTTCTTTATTCATAGGAAACATGAGTCTTTTACTGAACTTGAATAGATGACTTACGCCTTATCATGACATTAATCTACTACTAAGTAAAAAGGTCCCATCATTAATAATGAGTGAGTCTACTACAATATATAGAAAATAAATTGGAGGCACATGATCCATATATATTTATATAATATCAAGTTGAAAAATATGAATGATTTGTAAATTTAAATAAAAACATGATAAGTATATTAAAATCTTCAAACAAATTGATATACAAAGTAAACTAATACAAAGTGAATGGAAGCAAATTATGTTACACCTAAAAACAATTTTGAATGTACGTGAGTCCTTCCATCTCTTTTATGACTCTCTAAATCATAATAATATATGTTTTATTATGATTTTAATGATATGAGAGTTCCACTCAATTCAATACGTCGATATCCTTTTTTTATTTATTTATTTAAAAAACGAAGTTATTGACCTTGTTAGGGATTCTATATTCTTTTAAAAAGAGGGTGATGTATTTAACCAGTTAGGCACAAAAGTTTGAGAGTAAAATTAATGGACACATCTAAATCCTTATTCTCTAACTCTATTTTCAACCCCAAAACTCTCTTTGTGTACATATATTTAATATCTTTCAATCTAGGGTTCATATTTAATCTTGGATCCAATTTTTTTTTAAATTTTATTATTAGTCTTAATAACTTTATTTATTTTACAATTATATATTCTATACAAATGAAGAATTTTGGGAGCATTTTAATATGATATATTAAATCTGTGTCTTTTTAAAACTTGTGTATTAAGATGGATATCCAATTTTAAAATACTATTTTTTAAAGTTTATAAAAATGAATTAGTATATTGTCTATTCGAAATTAAGTTGGTGAGTTGGTGTTTTTTTATTTTAGCACACAAATATTTTAAAGAAAATATTACTTGAATTGCTTTACCTGAATCAATTATTCCCTGCCACCCGCCACGGTGAACCTTTTATGGGTTCACAATTTGTTGGGGGCAAAAAACCACCCCATCCATGGTGAACCGTAGCGTTGTGACTTACACCTTTGTCCCTCTCATGTTGTTGACAAAAGATTAGGCTCCCCATACTTACCACCAAAATCAAAGTTGTCTTCCATGGCACATTAAATAATGCTAGATCCACTTATTTTTCTGTCAAATATAGCACTACTTGCAAACTAAGTAGTCTATTTTTGTATTTCGTGATCCTTTTACAAAGTATATTCAACCATTATCTTGCACAAGTTGGAAAATAGGATATCTATAAATCTATAATGATTAACAATATTGGTGGTTGTAAGAGTGTTTCCCACCAAATTATCATTTTCTTTACAATAGTTCACAATTGCTTCTAGTAGAGTTCTATTTTTTTCAAGTGATCGAGATAATCTTTCAATATTTTTGGCCTTGGATGGATGCTTTTGTGGAATGGTGAACTAAATAGATCCATATATTAAATTTGTTATCACATTATCATTTTGTTCAATTGTTAGCCTTTGAAGAGGATGAAAAATAATTTGGTTTTCAAATTTGTTCTATTTAGATTTTTCTTCACTAAAAAGAATTGAAAAACAATCCAATGAACCATATTGATACAAATCAAACACTTTTTCCCATTTACTTCATCTATAATCATCAAGATAAAAAATAATTTTCTTATATAATAATCTTGAAAATATATAGTTTAAAAAAGAGAAAATGTTAATTCATCAATTTATTATTAACAAAAATATATAAGAAAATTTAATTTATATTATCAATTTTTAAAATTCATGGTTTAAAAAATACCTCAAAACATATCAAATATTAACATTGGTTTGACATTATATTTATAAATGAAAACCAAACACATGAATAAAAACAATTTAAAAATGACCAGAGGTACCTACCTTCTTATCATCATCATTCTTATTTTCCCCAACGCTACTCTTCTTTAATTTATCATTCGCCATTAAAATATTTATGGAATACTATATACAATCAATGAATGGAGTCTTATGGATTACATCATCATCATTCTTATTTTCCCCAACGCTACTCTTCTTTAATTTATCATTCGCCATTAAAATATTTATGGAATACTATATACAATCAATGAATGGAGTCTTATGGATTACTCAAGGCACATCAATTAAATGAGAGATTATCTTGATCAAATGAGAGCATATCTTGATCACCCGTTCAAGGGATATAGATGATTTCATAAACTAAGCAATCTACTCTTTATACTTGTACCTTGCCTCAATAGATGTGTTATATTTTGGATGTTTTAAAATTAATTTTGCAAACTGAATAATAGGTTTTCAATGAATAATAGGTAAATTATTAGTGTTAATTATGGGGTTTAGTTTCAAGAGAATCAATATAATTAAACCCAAGACCTACCAATAATAAGAGGTTTCATGTCTTTATCTAAGATAAATTGAACCAACCCTCGAGACTTGTATATTAATTGCTAAGTTTCCATACCATGTGCATAGATATTTGTGGGGTTGTGCATGTAGAAAAGGTGTATTGTGTCCCTATTAACAACTTCTCTAAATGTCATTGTCTAAACGTTCTATGTTTTGGTTCTTTTCTGAGGATATTTGTTCAAAATCCGGCCATAAATTGTTGTATCTATATATTTGAGTGGTTAATTATGCGTAATCCAATTGGTCCAGGGGTTTTTCAACACGTTGAATCCATTTGTACATTCAGATATGCAATTTAAACAAAAAAAAATGTGATTTCGTGCAGATTTATGTCATTGAATTCCAATGAAAACGGAAAAAACGTAGAATAGTTAGACAATGCCTCTCTAAATTGGTCATTTGTCCAATGAAGAAATTTTGTGGATGTGTTTAGGCTTATATTCAACATAATTTAAAGTGGCTTAAAAAATTCATTGAGAAACTCTAAATCATCTTAAAGAAAATTAATGTAGGAAAGCCAAAATGAAGCTACACATGCATCATAACATCTTGGTTATAGCATGCATGATATATATTTTGTAAAACTACATAACAA
>ML788831.1:35631-47409 GCA_009831015.1 Picea engelmannii
CTTAATGAAGAAGAACCTCATAGATTAGTGAAAGGATAAATTAATGAAGTTTTGATATTCAATTTTAAGATTGATGAGGTTTTGGTTAGAACTTTTAGCTATTGGAAATCGTGAAAATTTTATCTAGACTAGAGGTTATTTTCCTCTTGTAACTATGTTTCAATTACCACATAAATGAGATTCATAATTTATTGGTGTTATGGACTAGACACTTTTTTCTTCTTGGAACTAAATTCCAATTACCACATTAATGAGATTCATAATTCACTATAACCTTGCTTTCATGGGATATATGTAGGAATGAGTTCCCACCCTACCAAACACAATCTCTCTAAAAACTTATGTCAAGAACCACAAAGAACTCTACATGTAAAATAGGTCAATAAACATTATTTCCAAAACAAATATTGCAAAGAAGCATTCACTTGAAATCACATGTACAATATACATCACTATTTTGGGGTTGAAAATGGGGATGTTACAATCGTCTTCCGTATATGTGAATATACAAAAGTCATCCACTTCCATATATGCACATATATGGAAGTTGGCTTCTGTATATGCACAAATAAGAAAGTCAACCGACTTCCCTATAAGTTGGCCACTTATGTATAAATTGACTTCTCTAACTCTAAATATGCGTGAGCTCTTGTATTTGATTTCTCTGTGGAATGATGATGCCTTATCACACTTCTTGATTTCCCATCTTCGTTTTGATTATCCCTTCTACTCTGGGATCTATATGTTGCCACTTGTCTAGCACTAGCTGTTAATTTGAGCCATAAATCCCTTCGACTTTCCTATGCAACATGTTCAGACTCTATAGCAGCTCCTCCTAAGCGTTCATGATATTCTCATGTTGAGAATATGTTTCAACATTTCCCATGCCACCACATATCCTTTCGATTTCTTTGTCCATTGAAATAGGATTGGAAGGAGAAGGTCATTGCAAGTGGTCTGAATCAACATGTTGCGCATGAGCCTTAGGGTGGTTCATTGATGGAACCTGGACAAATTCCAATTTGAAAACATTTTTATAGAGCATGTCAAAATTCTACTCTAGGTGATGAAACTTGTTCCAGAGAGAAGAATGAGGGTCACCATGATCCTCCACAATCTAAGAAATTAATAATTTATTGAGCAATTAGATCTTTGTGAGCCTAGCTATTTTGGTGTTCCTAGTTCAAGAGTACCCAGGGTCACATACCCATTCATTGAATTCAACTTCTATATGTGCTTCGAAAATTTGTTGTCATTTCCATTTGATATTCTTCTCCATATCTGAAATTTCTCGCTTGATTTCCTTAGGAAATCGAAGCTCAAAGGAAGTGACTGCACAAATTACATCTTTCTAGGCACAAGTGATGTGAAGGGGTGGAGCACGTGAGCACTTACATGAGATTCTATGACTACTAGAAGCTCTTGGGGTGGGAATGGTTGATTTCATGGTGGAAAAACGAACAAGAGAAGAGACGATAACAAACCAAAGAAACCCACATAGACCACTATTTGAGAGAGGAGATGGGACAATGAATAAAAACACATGAATATTAGAGCCAAACCTGGAGAGATGGGGTTGAAGAGTGTGGAGCCTAGATAAGAGAGGGGATATACTTGCAAGGACAACCACCCAAATGAAGAAACACAAGTTGAGAGGGTCTGGGACCAACCAAATAACCATATCGACCAACAAAGTCCAAAATATCACTAAGGATGTAGTTTGACCTCAGGAACTTTGACATTATCCTTTGAACTACATTTTCATAATGATTCCCCAATCTATTCAAATTTCATAGCGATTTGTGTGTGCCACATTTTTTGTGATTTGGGTGCCTATATGGTATCCTTATATGTTGATCCTTCTTAATATTTGGTTTAATATTTTCATGATATACTTGAATCATCATGTTGATATATGATATTTTTGCAGTGGGATGTCAACGAATTCATCAATGGTGATTGATGGAACATCAACCATCACTAAATATGTAGGTGATGTCTTGTCATTGAAATATTTCTTGAACTATTTTTTTGTATGCTCTTTCATTGATAAAATTCCATTAGTAACAACACTATAATTTTTAATTTAAATCAATTCCATTGAAGTCTCTTTATCTATAGTTTCAACTTCTAAAAAATGTATTTATTCAATCGAATTGGTTAAGGTTTCTTTATTTTCAATCTCAACTTCTGAAAAATTTATTGATTCATTCGCATCAATTCCACCGATAAGTCTAACTCTAGCTCATCTTCGAGACTTTCGACATTACAACTCTAGCATTAGACACTCTAGCCTCCTCAAGATTGTATTGTCCCGCCAAACATTAGGTAAGAGAACCACTAGCATAGATTTGTTGATTGAGAGTTCAAAGGATCTTAGTTGTGGTCATTGAGGGGTTGGTTGGAAGAAGAGTCACCCCCAAACTTGGTTGTCCAATTAGTTGCTAGTAGTGGAAATGAGTGGTGGGAGCTCTATTGTTTTCATCTTCATCTTGTGTAAGTAATTTCCTAAGGAATTTATGTATGCTTTCCACATTACCTTTTATGTTTGAATTATGCAATAAATTGGTTACTCGTATTTTATTATCATTAAGTGAAGTAAATTTTATAATTAGATGTGAATTGTAATTTTAATAATTTTATAACAATATATACATATGAATTTTAGTAGGGCACTTACAAGAATAAAATTTTGGTGAACATGATAACGTGTTCCATTTTACAAAACTATTTAGATTAAGTTTAATTAGCATAATTTAATTATAAATATGGATATAGGGAATTTAGCATAGGGTGGAGGAGATCATAATTATAAAAATGATATATAAATATAATTATAAATTGAGGTGGTTTTGAAAAGTAAAATTAGGAAGAAGTATGTTAATGATTAATATTGTTATCAACATCTCATCTCAATGGTATAAATTAAACAAACAAAAACAAACTAAATATAAAATTTAAAAAAAAATGATATGTAAAATATTTGGAGAAAATTGGATAGATGTGTAGTGGAAGAAGAGACTTTTACAAATGGATTTTGAGAAATTAAAAAAGGAATGTAAATATATTCTTCAATATCTTAGTGACACAATGAAAATGAAGTCACTATATAAATGATGTTGTTTTTATTATGAATTTAATTATTTTTCCTAATTTTAATTATTTACAATAATTATTAAAAAATTTCAAAAATTAAATTAGACTTAAAAAAAAAATACCTGATGTATGGAGAAGGTGACAATTTTCACAATCGCAAATGCTATCATAAATGACTACGATAAACCTTGAAAAATTAGAATGATCCTAGAGTCAGATGCAACCATCTCAGCGTCAATATCTAACTGAACTGCGAAGGGAACTTTGAAGCTTCTTTCCAACTAAATCTCATCACCGCTCACCTATGCATTAGACTATTTTTTTCTGTTTTCTCTCTATATTTTAATATAGCTGAATTCTTCCGCGCTACCCATGTGGGAGGAACTACGTTACTCTTCTCGACTCGCCATGGTGTTATCCCTATTCACATAAATGAATGAATTGAATCTACCTCATTAATAACTCTTTGACAACTAACGACAAAAAGCTTCATCCACTCTAGGTCTTATTTTTTTCATTTTGAAGCCAATAAAAGGGAGAGGATTCCACTTCTTGCAGGTGATTGAAAACACAGTCAACTTAGAAGTCGAGGCCAAATCAGAGTGGGCTTTGATCAGCAACGCTGTCACCGGGAATCGAACCTGAGTCTGGGGTTCGCAGTAAACTTTCCAATGTAGAACTTAAAATGCAAGCAGAAATATATATAATATTCTCTACCCATAAATAGATTAAAATTACGGCAGAATTGTATACGTCGCCGTTGCCGGGGATCGAACCCGGGTCACCCGCGTGACAGGCGGGAGACAGAATTCATCCCACACTATATCTGAAAATACATTAAACTATGTTTTCTCTCTATATTAGGATGACAGATTAACTACGCCAGTTTTAACACAAAAATCTTGATCCACGGTAGTTTTTATTTTTATTTTCTACAGTTCAATTAACAGTAGTTTTTATTTTTATTTCCTACAGTTCAATTAACGGCAGTTTTTATTTTATTTTTTCTTACAGTATAATAAGTTAATTGAAGAATCCATCGAGTTAGAAAGTCCATCTATGTACCACCACTGATCAATACAAGTGAATGATCTTCCACTAAGGAAATAATTATCATATAAATCTTGAATGAAACAATTTAAATTCTAGTTTAATGAAAAAAACCTTATAGATTAGTGAAATTTGATATATAATTTTGAGATTGATGAAGTTTTGGTTAGAATTTTTAGGTATTGAAAATTATGAAAAATTGGTTAAAACTTTTAACTATTGAAAAAACTTAGTCTAGATTAAAAAAAAAAATCTTCTTATAATTATATTTCAATTACCACAGATTCATAATTTACTAATACTATAAACTCACACAAACTCACACTATTTTCTTGTAACTATATTCCAATTACCACATTAATGAGATAAACACAAGCTTTCTAAAAACTTATGTTAAAAACGACTAAGAAGTCTACATGTAAAATAGATTAACAAAAACAAATATTGCAAAAAAACATTCACTTCGCTAACTAAATGGTGAATTCCAACGGCTCGAAAAAGTTTAATAAGTTTCCGGCAAGGAAGGATCTGGAGGAGTGATATATAATTGGTTCTCAGTTCGAGTTTAATATCACGGTTTAAAGAGAGGGAGTTTCAACTATTCCTATCTATTTGAATTCGTTTTCTATGCCGCAGGTAGGCGGCGAAATTACATTCTCTTCTTATGTTTCAACATACTTTTGTTGATACACAAAACCAATTACTTTAAAATTGCATTTTATTTTGCAACACACTTTTTTGGTTGAGAATAAATAAATAATGTGATTTTTATCTTTGTGAAATTTTATAATATTAAATAAAAAAAATATGAAAATAATTAATATTAAAAAAAAAAAAAAAAATCAAAGAATGAAAAAATCAACAAAACTAATTACTTTAAAATTGCATTTTATTTAGCAACACTTTTTTGGTTGAGAATAAATAAATAATATGACTTTTATCTTCTTGAAATTCTATAATATTAAATGAAAAAAATATGAAAATAGCTAATATAAAAAAAATAAAAAATAAAGAATGAAAAAAATAATGGTTAAGAAAAATAAATAGTGCAACTTCATCTTCTTGGAATTCTATAACATTACATTATTAAAAAAAAAAATATGAAAATAGTTAATATCTAAAAAGAAAATCAAAGAATCTTAAGAGTAGTAGTTTTACTAGCCAGAAAAGGAGGCATCGTCGTTGTCTAGATCTTAGAATGCATGTAGACATATAAAATAGTCGTTGAAAGGGATCCAACGTGGGTCACCGCCATGGCAGACAGGATTACTCACCACTATAGTACAATAACCGTGATTGTGATGTATAGCTTGTTAACTGAGAGTATTCACTGTTAATAATACTAGCAACAATCATTGAGAGTATTCAGGATTGGGTTGATCGACCTATATCAACCACTTTTATAAAGTGGTTGTTGTTAATTGACAATGTCTTTGGACAATCGTTTATATAATAATAAATAATTAATATATTAATTAATTATTACATTAATGTAATATATAATAAGAATGCATAAATGTTATGTTCAAATTAAAGTATTGATTTGCATTAATTTACAATGCAATTTGATTGAAACATTAATAATATAATATATTAATTAATTAATACATTAATACAATAATATATGCATTAAATATATTAACACATTAAAAACATTAATAAATATATTACTAAAGTATCAATAAATTAAAAAAATATTAATACACTAATAAATAATACATTAATAAAGTAGTAATATATTAACCTTAACATATTTAATAATACATTATTACATTACTATAATGTATAAATTATATTATTAATGTATAAATTAAAGTATTAATACATTAATATATAATGTAACCTATTAAATTATTAATACATTAATAATGTAATAATACATTAAAGTATAAATTGATTGATTGAAACATTAATAATATAATGTATTAATTAATTTATACATTAATGCATTATAAATTAACACATTGCTAAATTATTAATACACTAATAATATATTAAATACAACAATAAATACATTAAATCTATGAAAGAATACATTATTAAAGTTTAATACATTAATATACTAATAAAGTAATACATTAATATACTAATAAAGTAATACATTAATAAAGTACTAATACATTAATGTTAATGTATTTAGTAAGATTTTACTAAAATATTAATGCATTAATAATAATAATAATATTAATCTATACTAATGTATTAATTATAATACATTAATAATGTATAATACTAATCTATGCTAATGTATTCATAAGAATACATTAATAATACATTAATGTATAAAGAAACATATTAAATTATTAATACATTAATAATGTATTAATACATTAAAGTATAAATTGATTGATTGATACATTAATAATGTAATGTATTAATTAATTTAAACATTAATACATTTTTTTTTTTAAGTAAAAAAGGGGGCGATGCCTGTTATATTACTATATTCAAAATAGCCAAAATACAAAACTGAAGATGATGCCAGCTGTCCTGCCTGAGCAGGAAACCAGGACAGCTGGGCATCCATGTCCATTTGTCACACAGTGAGCACAGTTGTTAGAAATAACAGAGTTAACGGTGCAGCGTCCTGCCCGAAGGAAACCAGGACTTACAGTTGCAAATTTAAAACTGGTTCTGCTGGCTAGCATTAAAATAACCTGGTAACTAACTATCCTAAGACATGAAATGAAAAAGAAACACTAAAACCAGAGCCAGGTTGTGAGCATTGAGTAACCTCTGTGCCAAGCTGTCTGTCCTAGATCTCGGTGTGCCTCCATCTTGCCGGGAATGAGTAGGGTCTTGCGCAGGTTGGACATTGCTTCTTTGATGCTGCTTTGGAGTGGGCAACAAAGAACATGTCGAGCCGCTGGTCCATACACCCTAGTAGAAAGTTTTGATCGTCCAACTTGTCCCTTATCTCGAAAACTAAATTGAGGTAGCCCCAGTCGACTGCAGGTGGTTGTTCTGAATGGTGGCTTCCCATGAAATCCTCGCTGGCTATGTCCTCTGCTTCCGTAGTCCTATTTTCGTGTCGAGCGCATTCTGGGTCCTCTGCATCAGTGGTGTGCTCGGGAGGAGCTTCCTCCTTAATGAAATAGGGGGAGTAAGGCGCCACTGTGCTGTCGGTGGCAGGGTCGAGCACATTGTTGCCGGGTGCTATGAGAGTTGAAGCTCATGCTTGGGTTCCAATTCTCCGGGACCATGAACAAATTCTCAGGTGGACTGGGCAAACCTCCGTCCGGGACGACCTCCTCCACGTACGCCATAGGAGGCGTGCTTAGTTTGTTCTTCCTTCGTCTAGCCACTATCGCCATGGCTGCCTCAATTTGCGCCTTTCTTTTACGTCGAGACGCCGCTGCATACCAGGCCGCTCCACGACGCGGTTTCCCCCTAAGTCGTGGCATGGCGAGGGCACAGTGAGAGGTCCTGGTGCTATTGCTGGTCAAATTGCTCCGGAGGACGGTCGAGGGTGCCGAGTGCGGCCACTGTGCCAAGGATTCAGGAGAGAGGTCACCACAGCTCTGGTTTGCCTGCGAGTCGGAGACCTCCCGAAACAAATTATCGCTGAAACAAATGAGCGTTGAAGCCAAAATGATTGCCATAACCAACGCCATTAAAGGATGCTCGTTAATGCTCTGGTGAGAGGTACCATTCCCTTGCGCGAGGGGCCTCATCGTATCTATGTATCTGCTCAGACTCCTGCGAGGTTAATGGCCGTGGTGAAATGGGCCAGTGGATGCATTAAGTCTGCGTCCTGGCTCAGTCCCACGTGACATTATCGCTCCGTGTGTCACCCCATCCGGGGAAACATTAATACATTATAAATGAACACATTGTTAAAATATAAATACACTAATAAAATAATACAATAATAGTGTATTAAATACATCAATAAATACATTTAATCCATTAAAGAATATATTATTAAATTTTAATACATTAATAAAATATTAATATACTAATAAAGTAATATATTAATAAAACATTAATATATTGATGTTAATGTATTTAGTAAGATATTATTAAATATTAATGCATTAACAATACATTATTACATGTATGTAATCTATATATTAAAGTTTTAATACATTAATAATTTAATGTATTAGTTAATTGGTATATTAATACATTATTAATGTATTAATAACACATTGAGGTTAATGCATTTAGTTTAATATTAATAAAATATCAATACATTAAAAATACATTATTTTAATCTAATGTATAAATCAAAATATTAATAAAGTAATAATGTAATGTATTAGTTAATTACTACATAATATCAATACACTAATAAAGCAATACATTATTAAACATGTGGTTAACTATGATCATTGTTTGTTATGGTCATGACTATGAACGACATTAATAAAATAATTTTTAATGTAATGTATTAATTTAATTAATTAATGCATTAATACATTTTTAATAAATACATTATTAAAACATTAATACATTAATAATACACTAATAAAGTATTGATACATTAATGTATAATGCAACATATTAAATTATTAATACATTAATAACACATTAATAAAGTACTAATACATTAATAAATACATTATTAAAGTAGCAATACCTTAATAAATACATTATTAAAGTACTGATACATTCATACATTAATTGACAATGACCATGGTTTCTTATGGTTGACCATGACCATGGTTAATTTTGGTGGACCTTGGTTGACTTTGGGAACAAAAAGTTGACTATGGTTCATCGTGGTTGTCCCTCACCATGGTTGGTTGTGGTTGACCATGGCCATGGTTAACTATGGTTGATTGGGGTTTTTTATGGTTAACCATGCCCATGGCTGACCTTCCTTGACCATGTTGATATCATTATGTTGGGTCAAGTTGATTATGTTTAACCATAGTTTACTATGGCACTACTACATTGCAATGTTGATCATGGTTTATTCGTCACATTGAGACATCAAGTTTTATTTTTCACATTGTGACATAAGATTTTGTTCATCACATGAGATCATAAGGTTTTTGTCATCAAATTATGATGAAGGGTATTTATTTGTCACATTATGACATTGGAAAAGGTTTCTCATAGTCTCACAGTGGGTTATGTTCGTCACATTGCGACGTCAGGAAATGTTCATCTCATCACAATGTTGGTGTATGTTTCTCACATTACCACATTGGGTTCTATACATCACATTGTGACAATGGGTCGTGTCTGTTCCATTGTGACGTTTGGAAATTTTTGTCGAAATGCGATGTTAGGATATGTGTGTAACATTGTAACGCGAGGACATGCTCATGAGATTACAATGACAGGGATATGTTTGCCACATTACGATGCCTATTTATGTTTGTCACACTACGATGAGAGGGCCATGTTCATAAGATTGCGATGTTTGTATATGTTTATCACTTTGTGGCAACACGACTATGTTCGTCACATTGTGACGTCAATTTAAGTTCGTCACATTATGACGGCTGGGGTATGTTCATCACATTGCAACGTTTGTATAGGTTAGTCACTTTGCAATGGAAAGGTTATGTTCGTTACATTGTGGCATCAATTTAAGTGCGACACATTGCGATGATAGTGTTATGTTCATCACATTGTGACATTTGTATATGTTCATCACTTTGAGACGTTACTATGTTTGGGACAACAAGGCTATGTTCAACACATTGTGACAATAGTGCTATGTTCATCACATTTTGAAGTCTGTTTATATTCATCACATTGTGACAATAGTGCTATGTTCATCACATTTTGAAGTCTGTTTATATTCATCACATTGTGACGGTCGTTTATATTCATCACAGTGCGACGTTTGTTTATATTTGTCACATTGTGATGACAGGGATATGTTCATCACATTGCAACATTACTATGTTTAGTAAATTGCAACGTTACTATGTTTGACACATTCCAACGTTTGGAAGTGTTTGTCACATTGCGACATCGAGATATGTGCGTAGCATTGCAACGTGAGGGATTGTTCATCACATTGCGACGATAGGGTGATGTATGAAACATTGCGACGTCTCTTTATGTTTGACACATTGCAACATTGCTATCCATATTGTGACCACGTGGTTATTATCATCACATTGTGATGTTACTATGTTCAATAAAATGCAACGTTACTATGTTTGTCAAATTGTGACGTTAGTATGTTTTTCATTGTGTGATGTTACTATGTTTGAGACATTGCAACATTAATATGTTGGTGACATTGTAACATCCAATTTTGTTTGTTATATTGCAATGATAGGGTTATGTTCATCACATTAGGACATATGTATATGTTCATCCCATTGTGACATTACTATGTTTTCTATGATAGGGCTATGTTCATCACATTAGGACGTTTTTTTGTGTTTGTCACATCACGATGATAAGGCTATGTTCGTCACATTCCGACATTACTATGTTTAGTAGATTGCAATGTTACTATGTTCAACACATTACGATGTTTGGAAGTGTTTGTGATATGTCAGGATATGTACGTCACATGAAATGTGAGGAAATTTTTGTTACATTGCGACAACAGGGAAATGGGTGACACATTGTAACATCTATTTATGTTCGACACATTGCAACGTTACTATCCATATTGCGAAAACATGGCTATTATCATTACATTGTGACGTTACTATGTTCAATAGATTGCAATGTTACTATGTTTGTTAGATTGCAACGTTAAACTATTCTCGTCACTATGTGATGTTACTATGTTCAAGACATTGCAACATTACTATATTCGTCACATTGTAATGTCTGGTTTTGTTCATCAGATTGCAACATTGGGCATGTTTGTTGCATGACAAGGTTGGTTTGTGTTCGACACATTAAGAAAATGAAGTTTTGGCGAAGTTTTTTTTTTTAAATCTAACTAAGTGTTTCATTTGTATTATTGCATAAAATTTGTATTTGTTAAATTCATTAATAAATACATTACGGATGTATTAATACATTAAAAGGTTAATAAAGTATTAAAACATTAAAGATTAAAACACTATTAATATACTAATTAAGGAGTAATACATTGAACTTAAGCAATGTCTTTCATAATACATTATTAAAGTAATAATACATTATTTTTGTAATGTATACATTAAAGTATTAATACAATATAATAATAATAATCTATTTTTAAGGTCACCACCAAGCCACACCAAATTGGTGTATGCAACCCCTTTTTTTGTGGGACAAGGGACCCCCCTCCACCCAACGATTTGACTGGTAAAGTCTACGGAGGTATACAGACCCTACCCCCCTCTGGATTTGAACTTGTGACCTCTTAAGAGGAAACCCAAATTCTTAACCATTAGACCCACTCAGGTAATACATTAATAAAGTATTAATACATTAATAAAGCATTATTATATAAATATAATAGTAATAAACAAAACCCTAACTAATAATACATTATTAAAATATTAATACATTATTACATAAATGTAATAATACATTATGTAGTACTACATTATTATTATTAAACATTGATACATAATTTATCAAAGATGATTAATACATTAATTCATAATACATTAATAAGTTATAAAAAAATTATTATTAATTAATAAATTAATGCAATAACAACTAATAAAATTATTATAAATTAATGGATTAATAAATCAATATTATATATATATA